>NDFZ01003260.1:10745-25502 GCA_002192655.3 Mamestra configurata | reverse complement strand
AATGATGATGAATCATTGGGAAATAACAAGAGGTAAAACACAGCACTAGTCATCTCTTCGATAACAGTAGCAAGTGATGATAAATATAGCTAGCGATGTAGAGATTCACAATATGTAGTTAGTTTAGCGAGCACAGATAACCTATTTTATCGGCCCACTTCCATTCTCGCCCTATTTCTCTTGTAGGTTACAGATTCCAAGCTGCATTGTTTACTTATTTTATTACTTATAGCTACATAGTGTGCTTAGAAGAATACTCCTACAATGCGAATGTTCACACTGGTATACCAAAAAAAAGGGTTATTTCTAGCGGTGGTTGCCTAAATGATGATACCATAACATGATTACATGACTTAATTACAAGATAAACTTATGCCAGTGTAAACGACATCTAAAACTAATTATAAACTATGATTGATGCTCAAATCACTGCTTTGACAAGACGCAATACCATTCCAAATAGCGACATTAATATAAATAACGTTCACAGTACTTAGATAGGTCTTTATGCTGAAATGCGACCTTGTGTCAGTAAAGTTTTAGTAACGTCGGCAAGCCAATCCTATAGCGTCATAGTGAGGCAGATTGTAGGAAAATCGTGACCCGTATTGCATCATTTCGGTCATGTACTTCGTTAGATATAGGTAGGTAGAATTCCACAGCCGAAAAACGTAGGTACTATAGGTTCCTATTCCAAGGCAGTCATAACGGTTTGCATCTATATTTAAACGTACTAATAGATATCACTTAAATTCATGTGCTAAAAATGTTATTACCATGATATGAAATCTTAGAATCATCAAGTTTAAAACGAGAACTTCAGGTATATTCAAAGGCAAGCATTGCCCATAGATGTTGACCGTTATATCATTGTTTGTCATCACNTATGAAATCTTAGAATCATCAAGTTTAAAACGAGAACTTCAGGTATATTCAAAGGCAAGCATTGCCCATAGATGTTGACCGTTATATCATTGTTTGTCATCACGTGAGATAGTGAAAGAGAAGATAAAAAGAAAGCATATTTAATTGGGTCAAAGCAGAAATTCTTTAAACTTATCATAGTACAAATTAACAGTGATGAAGAAGACAGAGAAACCCCGAGACGACAATACATTGAATGACAATGCGTTGAAGTTAAAGCAAACGTAGAAATGAATAGGTATGGCTGATTTATGAATTAATTAAAGTAGTAGGAATATTGAGTATTTTAAACTGCTACATTGACAATCTAATCATGAAAACAAGGCGAAAAGAGCTGTCATCCCGCCTAATGATTGGTAAAATGAGAGTTAGTATAGATAACTCGATTCACCTAAGTTGTGACGGTGAGAATTTTACAGAATATTTAACACTACAGTGTCTAACACTGGGTGGATTCAAAAGAGAGAGTGAAATAGATATTGAAATCGAATCGAACTTAAGCCACCGACAATAGTTTCTCAATGTATTGACACGGGTAATGGTACTTACCTACTGATAAGAGCGGTTCCAAGGAAGTGGGGTCAGGTGTTATCGAGGTGGGTACTTGCGTCTTCACCGCGCCAGTGACGCAATGCCGTTGTTGCTACTTCATCTGTTAATTAGCTAACGATTGGTTTGGACGATTTTGGTATAACAGTCGGAATAAAGGATTTTTGATAGGTAGGTATAAACAGTTTTTTAATAATATCTAATTTATTTTTCGGCTGTCATTTTAGATCTTTGGCAGTCGTTACGGATTGTCAGAAGCCAGTAAATCTGACTCCAGTCTAGCCAAGGACTACTGTGTAACCCAGTTAATGGATTGTGGAGGTCTGGTAGGCAGCCGCTCCACGTAAAATGCTGGTATTTAGCTGAACCCGGTTTGACTGAAAGCCGACCCCAATATAATTGGGAAAAGGCTAGGCAGATGATGATTTTAAGTGAATTTATCACTCGCGTTCAGAACATGAGCCACATGTTAGATTGCCCCAAGTGCCCATAACACCTGTATTTTGGGGGATTTAACGACTGCCACCAATGCTGCAGTTAACGTAGCCACCTACTGAGCCAAAGCTATCTAAGGAGTTCGCCATGAAGAAGAATATGAATAATTGTAACAAGTTGTGTTTAACATACCATTACACATTGCATTCAATAAATCAGTAGATGAAATTACACTATGTCACGAATTTATTAAAAAAATAAACAAAGCATTTCGCCAGTATTCCCCGAAGGGTAAGGCAGAGATGTAGGTACTAAAGTACATCCACATTATTTAACCATGAAATCTCAAATAAATATCGTTTGCTTGTCAACATCGAGGCGGTAAACAGCTTTTCGCTCAGTCTATTGGATACCTACTCAGGTATGAACTATCAAAAGTCGTATTTTTAGTTTCATCTTACTAGGTATTTCTAAATTATAATCAGCTTATTTAAGAAGCCCTGTGTTCTTTAGGTAGATCAGCCCAATTTAGCTTTATAATACTTTAGTGTTTAAATTATATCAGTCTGACTGTTAACGGATCAATTGATTTTGATTGAAGACTGTTTTTGCAGAGCAGTGTCAAAGTTGCATGTCGCAGACATAATAATTATGTTTATTTAGATTGTCCAAACGAAACATGCTTAATGTCTAGTTATTATCTACTCTACCAATTTCATAATAGATAAAGCTAGAGGTATTGAAGCTCTATTGAATAATCACTGCGTAATTATTTATCTACCTAATGGTACATATTTTTTTATTTACATAGATATTTACACCTGTTTTATAAATACTTAACTAACAGAAAAGAAATAAAAATAAAACTTTCTAGNACTCTACCAATTTCATAATAGATAAAGCTAGAGGTATTGAAGCTCTATTGAATAATCACTGCGTACCTAATTATTTATCTACCTAATGGTACATATTTTTTTATTTACATAGATATTTACACCTGTTTTATAAATACTTAAATAACAGTAAAGAAATAAAAATAAAACTTTCTAGCTAAATTAACCCTAAAATATGGCGTCAAAAAATTCATCCGCATCGCTGTCGACTGGAAGTGTACCCAAAAGACTGGCGGCATTGCCACGTTGTATGGCAATGCTTCTTCTTTGACCAAGGTAAAAGCCAGTCCTTGGGTCACGTGAAGTGTCAACTACCTACCTACCTAATTAGNAAATAAAACTTTCTAGCTAAATTAACCCTAAAATATGGCGTCAAAAAATTCATCCGCATCGCTGTCGACTGGAAGTGTACCCAAAAGACTGGCGGCATTGCCATGTTGTATGGCAATGCTTCTTCTTTGACCAAGGTAAAAGCCAGTCCTTGGGTCACGTGAAGTGTCTACCTACCTACCTAATTATATATTAATTACTTCGACGACCTTATTGTTTTTATTATCAAGTATTTCCTGCCTCTATTTTTTTCGAACGTTTTTACAATAAGGAGTTTGGAACATGCCTTACCTTCCGTCGGCTCCCAAGAACCCAAAATGTTATCAAATACGACCATTTTTTCCTCAGTCCGGGTCAAAAGGACCGCCATTATTAACACAAACGCCCACACATGGCCCCACCTTGCTCAGGTAACATTATACTTACCTTTACAACCACCCCTTATCTCAACGAAATAAGATTCGAAACCGCGTGTCAAAATTTATGAGGTCTAAATCAGAGGTTCTTGGAAATTGGACAGTAGGTTTGGTTATTAGAGTTTAAAATTCAGTGGTTATGTGGTGTAGGTGATCACAAAAAACATATAAAAAGCGACCTTTGTCCCGCGCACATGTGCTTCTAAGAAGCTAGTAATTAGCGATTGTGAGACAAGGTACGATGTGCCGGTTCACGGAAATCGAGACAGTATTTCTATTATAATATCACATATTTACCTCGTGTTAGAATGGTGATGCTGTGTCCGTTTTAAGTATTTGTGCCAAGGTTCGGATAAAATCCTTCGACTAATTTATTTAAAAAATAACCGCAATATGCTTAGTTTCAATGCTGATTGGCGAATTCTAAATTCAAATTCGCTATAGGTATACAATTTCATTAAATAAGTTGTTTTATTTAAATATATTTAGCATAAGATTTAAGTTTTATTTCGTGAGTAGGTAAGCGTTTTTGAATATGAAGTTAAACACAAGTAGGTATTGTTTTAGAAATTACTTCATATTGGGACATTTATAATTTTGGTTTTTATTAATTTATCATCATTCAATAATTTTTTTTATATTTATTAATTTTGACATACCTTCCATTTTTTTATTTTAAGTAATTTTGACATTTTATTTAATTTTGTCATACCTGCCAAATTTGTGTTTAGGTACCTCTCGCATGATTAATTTGCATGCAACCATATTTTTACGCTTCTTGGCATAACATAGCAACCTGAACTTTAATTTAAGAACTGTAGGTATTCACTGTTACACACAAATAAAAATGATTATTTAGGTGATTTATAATCAAACGCCTGGCAGGTAAACATTTTGGACTTAGGTAGTTAATATTAGAAATAGGAGGGTAATATATAGGTACTTATCTACGTTCCTAGATTATCTTCAGAACGTGCAATAATGTTTATAGGTACATTACCTATCTGTTTTTAAATTATCGTATCGAAACTGAATGACACACAAAACCAAGCAATAAAAAGAGATTGATATCTAGCAATCGTATAAAATAGTTGCGTTAAAATTTTGGTGTCGTACCTACAAAAGAAAGTGTAGAATGTAATGTGCGAAAATAAAACTTTGAATAAAATTGAAATGCACGGAAAAAAAATATTTTGCTTGACTGGAATTTTGCGACTCTCATTCAAACTTGAAGGACTACTAACGCCATCTAGCGTCTAGTAGAATAACTAAACGCCGAGCGCGCGACAACTCGCAAACAACAGTTTTCAACCGATCTTTGTTTATGTTTTCAGAGAGTATTTTGTTTTCAAATTCAAATAGGTAATACATTTTTAAGGTTGATAAATAAGCCGCTTTGGACTTTATCTTATAATAAATTTAATATTTTTATAATTGGTATAAATACATCTTTTAGGTAAATGGATGTCTTCAGCAGCCATTCTGATAACATCAGACAGATTCTAAATATATGTATATCTTTAGGTGGGTTTAGAAATGGCATCTAAACGATGACAATTAAAGCTCATGAAAATTCTTAAATTAGCCATACCATAATTCAGCATCTATTAACGCTATAAAATAATTGAAATCAATCCAATAGCAAATGAACAACGTTTATATATCATACAAGAACAGTTAAAACCGTTAAATAAATGCTTCATCATAAACTGGCTGGTACAAGACAATACACCTGTAACGTTGACTTGTTGCCAATAAACTAATTAGAACCGCTCCGATTAGAAATTATTATCAATATGAAACATTAATTTAATCTAAGAGGACTGGTAATGCATGTTTATTGTGAATAAATGACTTTTTGAAAAAAAAACAAGCTTATGGGGCGAACATTCTGTATGGGGGCTGGCATAGCCCCAATTCAGAATGTTCGCCCCATTCAGAATGTTCGCCCCCATAAGCTTTTTTTTGCTAAATATGTAAGAACCTTTTTAGATAAGATTAAAAGATCGCAAATAAGTTTAGTTACCACTTATTTGCGATTTTCTAGACTTGGCGATTCTATAGTAAGACTATAAATATTTTCAAGTTCTTTTAATTCCTTCTCCAAATGTGTGTGTTTTCCTTAACATGATTGCAGTCAAACACCTAATTGGTCACCTGTGCGTCATCTAACACCAGAATACCAGTCTCACCTCAGAGGAAATACTTAGCCACAATAGCCACACGTATTTATTTTCGTATACAATGTAAGTGATTCTAAGAACGTTGACAATTGACGCTACCAAATTGATAATGGAATAGCTTCGAGTAGCCGAGTCTCGTGGAACGTGGTCCTCGCTAGTGTTCCTGCCTCGACCGCGCTCGCGTGCCAAACGACCGCGACGCTGAATGACACGGGCGACGCGTCTAGATTTATTCTGCCAAAGAATATGAGCGGAATGGCGCCTCTACCTGTTAATTGAGACGCTTGCCAACTATAGTACCCACTGCTATTGCGATTTAGTGACGTATGGGTTGGTATTGNTTATTCTGCCAAAGAATATGAGCGGAATGGCGCCTCTACCTGTTAATTGAGACGCTTGCCAACTACAGTACCTACCCACTGCTATTGCGATTTAGTGACNTAGTGTTCCTGCCTCGACCGCGCTCGCGTGCCAAACGACCGCGACGCTGAATGACACGGGCGACGCGTCTAGATTTATTCTGCCAAAGAATATGAGCGGAATGGCGCCTCTACCTGTTAATTGAGACGCTTGCCAACTATAGTACCCACTGCTATTGCGATTTAGTGACGTATGGGTTGGTATTGGTAAGTAGGTGTTCTGTAATCGTTAACTGATTGGTTCGGTGTGGTTATAATGGAATTGATTTGATTGAATGGGAAAGATTCAGTTAGTTTTTCTAGAATTGTACGTAAGTTGTTTCATGAATTAACATTAATGTAATTTGAAATAGGTGCCAGCAATTGTTATCAACTAGCCTGTTGTTATTTATTGGAACTCCAATTTAAGCTTATCGAAGGAGAGTCAGGTATTAATTAGGTAGTGTAGAGTTAGTTACTTTTACCAAAAATATGGAATTCACAAAATAAAAATTGCCTTAAAAAAAAGCATTTCTACATCACGAACTATAAATCCCTGCTAATTAGGTAGAATCATTCAAATAGGAAAACCATATTCCGTCGCATCAAAATATTCCCAGTAACACGAACTAGCTACCTATGCGTACCTATGTATAGTCCAATTCTCGAGACACGTGTTAATCTCACCGGCTAAGGTGTCCCCGGTTAATATTAGACGTGATCGGCCATTCGACTCCGTATTGGGTTCGACATCCGACTGACTCACCCATTCTAACGGATAGCAGGAGTAAACAGGATTCTAGTTTTTAGAAGTGACACGGTGTTTCATGTTAGAACGTGAACTTCCTCTGTGAAATGAACCATTTGTTTTAGATCTAGGTTATTTCTCAGATTTAGGCCCGCTTGCACGAAGCGGAGTTATCTTTTAGGTATCTCCTAAAAATTAGTTGCTAAACCAACCAACTGCTCCGTTGGTCTCGCGGCCGTAAGTGCGGCTGCCGAGCATGGGCCCGGGGTTCGATTCCTAGGACGGGCAAAGAGTGATATTGGATTTTTCCAATAGGAATTTCCCAGTGACAACACGGAGTTTGGAAGTTGGTGGTGTGACACCCCCGTGCCTCGGAAAGCACGTTAAGCCGTTGGTCCTGCGCTAGATCTCTCTCCGGTCGTGTCGGGTTGCCGTTACATCGGAATATGAGAATGATGGATGAGGGAGTGCACCTGTATTTGCGCACACACTTGTGCACCATAATATGTCCCGCGCCGATGGCTAGTCTCGGTTGACATTGGCCGCCATGGCCAAAATCAGTGAGCAGGACCATAATAATATGTAGTTGCTAACCCGAGGCCATTATGTATGAAATACTTGTTATTAAACTCATGTTAGTAACTAAATCCGAGTTAAAAAGAAAACTCGGGTTTGTATAAGTGGGCCTTAGTTTCATAAGTAGGTACTGTGTATCTGAAATCGTGTGCCTCATTGACCTAGAGCTCGCTGACGTGACTGCTGAGTGAATATAGTGTCCTTGATTGGACAAAATTATATGGGTTTTTCCATACGGTATTATTCAGAAGATCAGAAATCTGGATTTCGGAGAATAGGTACGAGCGTGTTGTGTCATGCATGTAGGTATTTGGATTTCCTCACAGTTTAAAGGCCACTGTGCCATAACAAGTTCTAATTGGTGTATATGACTTGCTTGGTTCGTTTTTTTTTTTTGTTTCGGACGCGTGATCGTGCATGTCTTTCTACATCGTTCTCACATAAATGTATGTTTGTATAATTTTCACACGAATGATGTAACCATATCATTCTAAAAACATTGATTTAAAAGAGTGTCCGTGGAGTTTCTTGCACGTTCTTCGCCATAGAGATCTACGCTTTGGAACGTGACTATTTAAAAGTGCCTATAATGGTTTAATTGAAATAAATGCTTTGAGTTTGACTATGGCATGCAAGGAGCTTGCATACCTACTGTTGTGCATCGTACAAGCATGTGTATCACGGTCTTAACGTAAGCTTATTTTATTACACAAGCGACTGGACTGAGTAAAAATTATTGCAATTTGCAAATTCGTTTGGCAAGCCTGGTGATTAGGACAATTTTCCTTCATGCAGATGACACAGTTTTCCGGAGATCATAGCGGTTGATCACAGGTTAAGATTTTTAACCGACTTTTAAAAAAAGGATGTTATCAATTCGCATGTTTATACAACGTGTACTTAACAGGATAAACGTAATATCTCTTAAGGGGTCATTGTACTCATCATTATGAACAACTTTTACTATTGGACCAACACTGAAATCGCGAAAAAAAATCGACTCCGCCATACATTTCTGTGCGCATAATTCGACAAAATGTACTGAACAGCTGTTTTTTTTTGCGATTTCGGGGTTGGTCACAGTAATAGTTGTTCATAATGATGAGTACCTACAATAACCCATTAAGAGGTATTGCGTTTATTCTATTACACGTTGTTTAGGTACATATATTTTTTTTTATGTCTAGATAATATGACGGAGTTATGTTGGGCATAACTCCGTCATATATAGACAGATTTGGAATTTTTTTTTGTTCGGTATAAGTTTATTCTGACCGAAATGGTCCCATATAAATTTCTTTAAGATCTGATGAAGAACTTTGGAGATAGACAATTAAATTTTCATGGACTGGTTGGAATTGTCGGGGGTAGCACTAAAGAGTGAAAAATAAATCTGTATTTTTTTTATACCCAAACACTTCTTCATCTAAATCATTTACCCATATTTTCGTCCGGATCACATAAGATTATGGGCCACGAAGTAACCTGAGCCGTGTGGATGTCAGGATGCGCGCATCCGGCGCCGGATGGCCGTCGGATGGCCGCGCATGAAGGAGCCTCTGTCTGTCTGTCCAACATCGCGATATATAATTCGCTTTTGAGGTGAGCGACGGTTCACGCCTGTTTATCACGAGTTGGATGTAAGTGGTATCAAAATGGAACATGTTTTACTGACGGACATCGAAGACGTTATTTCACGGAATGCAATGTTATATTACATGTAGATATTTAAATAGTCGTGGATGTAAAACAAGTTTGATTAAAAATCTTTCAGGTGCTCCAGAACTGGAAGTCTGTTTGTTCCGAACCATGATAATTCTTTTTAATGAAATCTGGAAAATTCAAGTCAATCAAACTATGTGAGTATGCTAAATTAAAGATGAGGGAGACTGAGATTTGATTGGAATTCTGCATAACTAAGTAGGTAGGTGTCGACTGCTCTGGGCACGCCACAATTGAGGTGGTAAGGCCCCTCCTTGAGGAGTGTCTGGAGAGGCGCTACGGCGTCCTCACCTTCCGCCTGACGCAGGTACTTACCGGACACGGCTGTTTCGGGAGCTACCTGTTTCGGATTAAGCGGGAGGACACGCCTGGGTGTCAGCACTGTGATGATCGCCCGGAGGACACGGTGGAGCATACGGTGGAGGTCTGCCCTGCTTGGGCTGAGCACCGCCGTGTCCTCGTCGAGGCGATCGGCGGCGGCAACCTCTCGCGTCCGGCCCTGGTTGAATCCATGGTCCGGAGCGAGGAGGCTTGGGAAGCGGTCACCTCCTTCTGCGAAGCAGTAATGCTAGCGAAGGAGGAGGCGGGCCGCGCGAGGGAAAGGCAAGGCCTTCGCCCCAACCGCCGCTACAGGAGAAGACGCCCCGGGCGTCGGGAGTCGCAGGGCGATCCCCGGCCACCGTAGGCGCGGGCCTGCGGACGGCGAGCGTTGGGTGGCTCGCTGTCCGATCACCACCAGGCCCGGGTCGATGGCGCGTTGTGTTTCACGCGCGCCTCAAAGAGATGTCAGCATAAAAGACGGGGCCCGCTAGGGCCAGAGCCTGCCAGGGTTGCGGAATTTGTTCGAAAGAGTCACCGCGGCCCTGGAACGCAAAGGGCTTTAGAAGGAACACGGATGGGTTTTAGTCAGTAAGAGTCTGACACGCCTTTCCGCTCCACCCAGAGCGGAAGAAGTCATTGGATGATTTCACACCCTTAATACAAAAAAAAAGGTGTCGACTGCTTTTTCACACGTGTCTATGATTTTTCGTAAGCCCGCTATATTAGTCGGTTTTCTACGACCCACTCACACCCAGATATTGTCATAGTAGGTTAGTATACCCATAAAATTATATTAAAAAGTGCTCGAACACAAAGCAAACAGATTCATGAAGAATATTTTTAATAGCGCGAGGATGTTGGATGATGGAGCGGCTGGTCTTAACTAATGGACATAGACGCCACCACTAATGTACCCACATTTATCCAGCGGATAGGAGTATAGAGTGGGAAGATGTGTTCGGATGCAAGAGTGGAGAGCAGAGGGGTTTGATTGATTGAAAATAATTATGTAGGTAGACCACTCTACTTATTTTAGGTATGAGTAAGTACTTAAGTAAATTTTATTTTTTAAATACGGTGTACATGATAGATTGCATGCAAGATAATAGTGTGACAAAGAAAAGTTCTATGTAGCTGTAGAATTTTGGAAGTTTGCATCGTTTAAAAATAAAAATATATAATGTCTCTGGATATGAAGACAGTCATTTGTTTCTGTAGACAGGACTAGATAGAAAATCAGTTGGGCTGAAATGAATATCAACAAGTTCCTGTTTTTGTGGTATTCAATCAATATTGTTGTATAGCACAGATGGACACACCGTCACTTTTAATTTGAATAAAAGGTTAGTAAAATGACGGATTTCACACAACTCCGGCATTGTCTCAAATTTGGTGAATTTATAATTACGCTATGCCTGTGAAACTAATAAATAACAACATGTTTCCAAACATTTTTCAACCACACATATTGGGGTCGGATTCCGTCTTATCGAATGCAGTTAAGTACCAGTACTTAATCGCTGTTGTAAACCTGAAAACCATTGACCCAGGTAACACAACCAAAAATACTTGAAACCCGCTCGTATTAAGGCCACCTACAAACTAACAATAATGAAGGTATTATTTATAAAATCGTGAACAAACTGAGTGGCACGGTGCTAGCGTGCGGCAGCCAGAAATAGTGCGTCCCCTAAGGTAAACATCGGTGTTCGTTATTTATTATACCTGGTGAACAATGCCAATTTTATTTTCTTTTGTAACGGAATCTGTGGCATTTATGAATGATTCTGTCTGGCATAATAAAGACGTAGGTAGCTTACACCTGTCAGTGTTTTCGAAGTCTAAACATCATTTAGCGATTATATATGTCACCGGAAAATGGCAAACTCCGTAAGATTATAAAATAACTTGAGAGATTGTAACTGGATACTGGAACTGTCAATATTTCGAAGTCATTCCGAGAAATTGTGGACTGACATAAAATGGCTTTATAATTGTGGACTGATATAAAAAAATTGATTAAAGTGGATGAGTAAACATGATATATCGAGTCCCCTGTGCCTAAGAAAGCACGCTAGGCAGTTGGTCCCACCCAGCCATTATTCACTGATCTGACAACTAGTATCAAGAGATAGCGTGTTACCCAGAAACTGGGTTCTGAAGGTCAGATAAGCAGCTACATAAAATACTGGTATTCAGCTGTTGTCATCCGATGAGAATGGAAGCCGACCGATACACAGGTACTCGTAGTTGCAACGTATTCGTGAAACGCAGATGATGATGACAAATTAAATATTGATGGCTAAATTAAAAGAAGACGATTTTTTGAGTCCAATCTAGGACGAATCCGCCCATCAGTGAGATATTGTGATATCCAGTCTTAATTTTGACCCAAATACTTCGTCCCACCTTTCACAGCTTAATCAAACCTTGACGAAACACCCTGGAGACATCACAGACAACCCACACTATAACTAAACTGAAGATAGATTAGGACAATATTATTAATGCCCACGCATTACAAACAAGATGGCAATGTTACGGTTAATTTGAAAAAATCTTATTCATTTGTAATCATTTATCAATTGTCTCCATAACTCAAAGGGATCATAACTTTTAGATGTGTGAATTGATTGGGCTCAAAATGTAGGGTGACGAATTATATCATATTTTTGTGGTGACGTGAAGATATAGGTATGCTCTTCGACTGGTTTGTGAATCATCTGGGCTGAATCAGTAGTTATCAGTTTGTAGTACCACGTACCAAAACATAGGTACAAAATATTGCGCAGTGATTATTAAGATTACAAGTTCGTAACTTAATAATGTTGATATAACTTTACAGAAAAAATAGCTTTTGCTCGCGACTTTGTACGTGCATATCCCGTTTTATCCCTATCTTAGTGCTCCCTAACACTCCCCAAGGAACCTACATGCCAAATTTCAGCTCTGTATGACCAGTATTTTGCGGCTGTGCGTTGTTTGTCAGTCACTCACTCAGTAACGGAAGGGTTTTATATACATAGGTATATTGATAGATATAGCCTCGTTTACAAGTAAAATATCATAGAATCCTAAGGTCTATGTCATGTTTTGTGTTTTGAGGTTCAATTTTACTTTGGGCTCTTACTTAACTTACATTATAAATGCGAAAGTGAGTCTGTTTGTTTATTACGTTTTCACGCCTGAATCACTAAATCGAATTTGATAAAATTTGGTACATATATAGGAACCGATCCTAAAACGGTTGAAAGGCTATTTTTTTGCGAAAACATATTTTTTAATCAGCAAAGCTTTTAAATCAAGGTGAGCTTATGCATACGTATTGTAAAAAATCTCAAGGTAGGAACAGACTTGGCTGAGCAAGCACATTAAAAACATGAAATTCATGACAAAAGACTCAATTAAATGTTTGTTCTAGCTACACATACACAACAGAACAAAACACCTCAAACACCGTCTTACGAACGTTAATGATGATCACTTTAATATGAAACACGTCCCGCACTGTTTACTATTCCGACATGAAACAGCTCTCTCATTAGGCCGACATTGCACTTGGCAGAAAAGACACATTTTCTTCTATAATTTATTAGTGATCGTGTAAAGACGCACTTTCAGTAAGTCGCTGTAATTCTTTCCTACGTTTATAATGTTTTTTATTGAATATTTTCATAATTTTTATGCGCATAATGGCAGGTCTCCGAGATTGCCGCAGACTTTGAGTTACGTTTGAAGATTATGTGCAATTAAAAGATGGATATATTTTATAAGTTATTTTATTTTGTTTATGCTTTGATCGGACAGACACGTGGATGTTTTGAAATGTGAAATATGACGGAAAATTGTGAAAAGTTGACGATAGCCTACTTGCGTTGCATGTTTAGCGTTTATTTCAAAAGGCTTGACAGTCGAAATAAATACTAATTCTTTTAATCATGAATTTTATGAGTCCTTCGTTCTTTGATTTGTATTTCACCAACTTTTTCAGAGTACCAACCTACTTGCTCAATTAAAAATGCAATTCAATATTGCTTTATCAAAAAATTATAAACCACTAGTCAATAGATCTTGAAACAGCTTCTGAAAACTCCGAACAAAAATAGGTCCAATTTTTCATCCACTTATATCACTTCAATTTCTCAGGACTATAAGCACTTATAATAAAGACGGACTGCATTGTGTAATATTTATTATTCCTTTGTATATTGTATATTATCTCGGCTCCATTTTTTTGGTCCTATTAGCTAGATTGCGAGCTAGACACCTAGCTATGATTTACGATATTTAGACGATTTTTTCTGCACAGCATCGGAGAGGGTTAGCAGAGCAATATCTCTGAGTATTTGTGATAAATATATCAGCTAATAAACGCTAAGGAGATATAAATCTTTTTAGCGCGCGGTACAATGTACAGTGTAGTAGAATGCAGAAGGTTAACTTTGTGAAAAAGCTAAAAAGTGTCAACACCATGAATTCATTTGCAAAATATGTATCATACAGCCAATGTATAGCTGTAAATTTTCTTTTTCTTTGGTATAGAGAAAATCTCTATTACTTGTTTCTTTCACATTTACAGTGCAATTATTTTTAGTTGACCCTACTAGATTTAACTTTACCCATTCTTAGGGTTTAAAAATCATTCTAGAATTATGAACCTTCGTGTTGTTTTACCCCATGGCACGGCGAGAGGCGTGTAAAAATACATATATCGTGTGCCGGGGGCATACATTTATTATTGTAAAATATAGCTATGTTCTGAAGCGCTGGTTAATTCGCCATACTCGTTGGTCGACCGGATAATATCGTATATAATGTATTAGCGTGCAACATATTCATGGCAATATGGTTTGGAGAATTCTTTTGTATTGGAAAATAGGGAACTATGGCTAAATTTTCGCAATTGTACAAGGAATTTACTTGTTTTTCTGTTGTGTGATCTGAAACTTCAAAATAATAAAAATCTCTTTGTTCACACAATCAAGGGGAAATTTCGATATTTTAGCGTACATTATATGGGCACGCCACTCTTTGAGGAGTGGCTAGAGAGGCACCACGGCGGCCTCACTTTCCGCTTGACACAGGTAGGTACTCAACGGACACGGCTGTTTCGAGAGCTACCTGTTTCGGGTTCGGTGGGAGGACACGTTCGGATGTTATCACAGTGAGGATCGCTCAGAGGACATGGTGGAACATGTGGTGGAGGTCTGCCCTGCTTGGGCCGAGCATCGCCGTGTCCTCGTCAAGGCGATCGGCGGCGGC
>NDFZ01003259.1:12181-25481 GCA_002192655.3 Mamestra configurata | reverse complement strand
ATAATATAATCAGCTTATCTTTAAGCTTGCAAATGAACATAAGAATGCGTGGGACTGATAATTATTTTATTAATAATGGACTAATTAAAGTCTTTTCAGATAGTCAGAAGCCATACAATCTGGGACCACTCACACCAATAACTATACCGTGTTACCCAGTTACTGGGTTGTGAAGGTCTGGTAGGCAGCCGCTCCACGTAAAATACTGGTATTCAACTGAATCCAGTTTGACTAAAGGCCGACCCCAATATAGTCGGGGAAAGGCTCGGTAGGCTCGCGAAATCTTAACTTCAAGTTATACGAGTAGATATACCTATACAAAAATGAGTTTACTTGTTACCTCTTCGCGTCGTAACGGCTGAACGCCCCGTTGCCCCGGAATGGTACATAGATTTTTTTAATACCGGGAGTATACCTCTTCGGATAATTTTCGACTACCACGCGGGTGAACCAGCTGTCAAGGAAGAAGCAATTCAATTCAATTCAATTTATTCACTAACAATTCACATTGTGTTTAAAATAATTCTATAAAATAAACATTAAAAATACTCCTATATACACGTAGATACAATTACACTTTAAAAACTGACAAGCTACAAACCTAGCGGGATAGATGCGCAGTGGACGTATCAGCATTTACCCGTGGAGTAAAACCTGAAAAGTGGAATTAAAAGGAAAAACTTCTCGAACATAAGTAAACCAGATAGTTACACTATGAAATGTCTGAGCGTTCGTAACATTTTGACGGTTCTTTTTGAGATTCTCGTCTAATCAACATGTTTATTATTTTAAATGAATTCAACCGAATGATTATCATTGAATGAATACGATTGAATGAATACGATTGAATGAATAAGATTGTATGAATACGATTGAATGAATATGATTGATTGAACGATACAATGAGTTTACAAACCACTGTGTCCTCACCAGAGACTCAACAATGGGCGAGGTGAAGCGCTACACATTCGCGGACGTGTCGTCGCGCGACGGCAGCAAGGGCCAGCCGCTGTGGGTGGTCTACAAGGACTCTGTGTACGACCTCACCAAGTACATCGACGAGGTAAGCAGCTACAGGACCGCTGGTCGATCTAGACACTGTCAGCCCACATTTCTTACGTAGACCACATTCAGTATTCTCATGTACGGCTTTACTGAGCTGAATGTGGGCGATGTGCGGGCTTTCATAGTTTCAAGACTTTAAANTATGAATACGATTGAATGAATATGATTGATTGAACGATACAATGAGTTTACAAACCACTGTGTCCTCACCAGAGACTCAACAATGGGCGAGGTGAAGCGCTACACATTCGCGGACGTGTCGTCGCGCGACGGCAGCAAGGGCCAGCCGCTGTGGGTGGTCTACAAGGACTCTGTGTACGACCTCACCAAGTACATCGACGAGGTAAGCAGCTACAGGACCGCTGGTCGATCTAGACACTGTCAGCCCACATTTCTTACGTAGACCACATTCAGTATTCTCATGTACGGCTTTACTGAGCTGAATGTGGGCGATGTGCGGGCTTTCATAGTTTCAAGACTTTAAAACTCTCTATAGACTTCGTGGCATTGTTGACACAAGGTAACCCCACACATACTGCGTCCATAGCTGCGGCTAACAGCCATTGTTCATCATATTGATTAAAATTCCGAAATTAGGTAGGTACTTCCCTTTCCTTCAATAACTTTTGCCTTTGATAAAGATTTTTATCATCATCATCTTCCTGCCCTTATCCCATGTTACTTGGGGTCGGCGCAACACGTTTTTTCAACCATTCTGTCATGTCGGCCGTCACGCTACCGCTCACTCCCTTTTTTTTTCATATGTGCCTCCCACAATCCATCCATCCTTTCTTTGGTCTCCCTCTTCCTCTCTATCCATCGAAAAATATTTTTATCAAGAGGTTTTTTTTCCTTCGGTACTAATTCAAGTTATAACTTTTCAGAAGAACCCCACCATCAGGCCGGCTCTCTGTACCTTCGAATTTGTTCCTCTTGCAGCACCCTGGCGGCTACGACACCATCATGGAAGACGCGGGCAAGGACGCGTCGCGCTCCTTCGACGACGTCGGCCACTCGTCCGACGCACGCGCCGTGCTCGTCAAGTACAAGATCGGGGAGATCGTTGAGGTAACACTGCTTGAGATAAGGATATTTTTTTAAGCCAAGACCTTACAACTAGCACAAAGCGGCTAGATACATGAAGAGGAGCATCGGGGCTTAGGTAAGCTGGGAGAAATTCAAAGAACCAGTTACTTCCACCACAAATGCCGCATGTCCATTAATCTAAAGTCTATGAACTGGGTGTAAAGTCCCTCAAACCTTCATTGAAAAGGGAGGATCCTCCGACCAGATTGGCGTTCTGTCTGCGACTGCCCGATGCTTGTTGTCGGGCGTCATATGTATATGTCCAAGTCACGCGAAGAACTTAGATACCGCTATGTAGGATCTGTGAGACGGCAGGTCTATTCGTAGTTTGTGTATGGTGGCGTAGATACCGCTACAGGTTTGTAGGGCAAGTGTCAGCCAGGTTTGTAATAGGGTCATGCTTCAGATGGGCCTTTCATTCTCACAATGAATAAACAAGAAACTGAACGGTGGTCATGAATGACTTGCCTGGACCTGCTGATGATAACGCGTTAAGTACATCCTAGTACTATCGAGAACGCGACAGATAATCATTACGTGTGAGTTGTATCAGCAGATATCGGCCATGACTGCTCACATTACTACGAGTTTGATAAGATTAATACGCCATTAAAGCAATTAGTATCGATAGGTATTATAAAAATAATCTGGAATCAGCGAGCTTTCGTTGAAAAAATCGTCGAACGACGCCGAAGACGTTTCGCGAAATTTCTTTCGGTGAAATATCAAAGTAACTTTCCACACGCTAAAGCATACCGAAGGTACGTTTGGAAAACGTTTTTCTCTCAATAAAATATATATTTATTAAATAAACAAAATTTGTTTATTTAATCTGTTCAACGATGACCTAATCAAATAAAAACAAATCGTATATTCGTGTAACTTTTAATTTAACAATATTGCATCACCAAAACTCAAAGAAACCAATAAATAAATAACTGATTTTGAAAAAGGAATTATACGCTATTATTTGAATTTAAAGGCCCAGGTCCAACTTAAGTTGTAGATAATAATTCAAAGGGTTACTCAATAATAATTAAGAAAATAATTTATGTACAACAATACCCTTCAGAAACTCTTAATAAATAGTAGGAATTCCTTACAAGAAACTTCTTAAATGTCTTTCAAATAGATTAATGTTAAACATTTTAATTGTTTCTGGTACATGATCAAGTTCATACTTAAATAATAAAAGATTGCAAATAGCAGCTTATCGTTGTGCAGTTTAATATTATCAGATCAGTAACAGTGACCGGCTAAACTGATTGTTACAGCCGCTATCAGACGCGGCACGTGCGTGTTGCGACACCCGTACACGTGTAACAGGGTGAGGTGTGGCTCACACTCACTGGTTTATTGTTCTTCTTTCTGACTTCCGTGATGACTGTATGAACACAATCCGTTGCTTATCCAAGGACTGCATAAGAATTAGGCATAAGTATACATTAGGAACTCATCGAGCTTCATTGACTCGTGCGTTTTTCTACTGGTCGCCATTGTTGATTCTGACTGTCAGGAGTATTGGGAGCAGTGGACATTGGGAAGACATGAATTCATGAAGATTTGAGCTGCAACTAACTATCGGCTGCGATGTTTATTAGTAATCGAAGACACCTCGTCAAAATCATACGCACAACAGACGCAGGACACAAAGAGATGTATTAATATCTAGTCTTGAAATAAACTTGAGAGAAACAATCACAGCAAAAAAAGTTTTCAGACAAAATATTGGATAGAGGGCTTTATCTAGATGTAGCTTTATAGCGTTCGAATCGCCAGTTTTATTTTATTCCCCGTCAGTTCCACCTTTCTCTTCGCAAATGTACGTACTTAGAATTGTTGAAATAAATATAAAAATCTGCTTACACACAACCAATAAAAATTGATCACATCTCCATATTGTTATGTGCACAATGAACTACGTTTTCCTTTCGGACCCCGAGTACAGTTCCATGTATCACCGCAATCGAGGCGATATCGCGAGCTATAATATAGCTTATGGAGCTATACGGGGCTATAATGAGGCTATTGCAGGCTACTATGTGATTGTCTTGAAAGGCATGCTGATTCCACAGTCGCTGGGTAGGAATTCAATTCCTTTTCACATACTGTTTTCTTATAGAATTTTCATGAGTTTTACCAATAAGTCATACTTAAACCTGAAGGCAATGAACACAGAAGAGAGAACATATCTACCACGAAAGTTAAATCACACATCTGGTAATAATACTAAAATTACAAGTCAGTCTATATATTTGTTTGACGAGCTTTAGCATGAAGCTTGGAGTCTACCTCCAAGCTTCCCTGTACCTTGAAGAAGTACCTACATATTATTATGATACTTTTATCCAAGGAGAACCCACCTATTTTCCCTAGGAATAGAAGCCAATATCTAAACATTCTGAATTCAATAATTAAACAATAAGGTAGACAATAGTAATAATATGCCGCGAAAATCGAAGTCAATAATGATATTTTGTTTCAAGAATAGAATTTTCTTGAAAGTCTCAAACAATCCCCGCCAAGATCGTATCAGAATCAAATGCAATTATTTACTGTTCCGAACGTTTGAGCGCGGAATGAAACAGTAAAACAGGACCTAAAGAGTGAACACTATTGACAAATATCGTTCATTCGCGAGTGAACGGAGCACAATGAGTGAGCGATAAGACGCCCGGCGCCTGTTTTAGCTTGATTAGTTGTTTCAAATAGTTTCTTTAGAAGCGTCTAATACTTTAATTTTGTGTTTAGAAAATATTTAGATTCTAGGCATTAACAATTGATCAGTGTTCTATTAGTCAAATGTGTGTCAAATCATACATTATTTAATTTTAAGAACATAAGATAAAAAACTGCCAGGCTGAAATGGGACTGGGCGGGTCACATCAGCCGCATGCATAGTGACCGCTGGGCAAAAGTCTCCACGCAATGGGTACCAGAGGATGGACGGCGTCGCCGAGGCCGGCCCAGAAAGCGGTGGCGAGATGATTTGCATGCACACCGCGAAGGCTGGTTCGAGGTGGCGCAAGAAAAGAATGTCTAGAAGGATATGGGGAGGCCTTTGCCCAGCAGTGGGACACAATAGGCTAAGGAAAAAAAAAAGATTAAAAGGAAGGTTTGCTTTTCCAAAAAACTAAGGAACATCAGTGAAAGAGATTCTTCTTATATTATCATCTTATTCGAGAGAATGTGTATAGGACTATTGTCACAAACAATATCAAACGAATACCAATTTGAACATCTGCGCACTGACATCTGCGTGATTTTCCGCCGTCCCTTCATTAGTTCTTACATTCTGATTACAGGAGGAGAAACGCTACGATGCCAACGGCAAGAAGAAGAAGAAGGTGGTCCCTGTGAAGCCGGACGACAAGCCCACCAGCCGGAGCTGCCTGGGCGTCATCACGTGCGGTCTGCTCGGCTGACCGACGCGCACTGACTAGTCTGACACTTTCGCCGTAGGATAAGGCTATACCTCGCCAGTCGCTGTTAACATTAAAATACGTACCAGAAGCTGTAGACAAGATAGAATAGGCTATCTAGGCTATAGATAAGTGACATTCTGTCAGCGGTAGCGTGGCAAGGCAATTGTCAAAACGTCAAAAATGTGTTGAATTGACAATTGCTGTTGAAATGTCACGTCATCAATTCCTTATAGGTATTTTGGCATTTCGATAATCGCATTCGCTGATAGAATGGTACCTAAGCCTCAGTATGCAGGACGGAGCTCTAGGGGACATCGAGTTTTAGAAAATATCGGTTCGATAGAGTCGAAAAACTTGTGTGATATTTTCTTTCTAAAACTCGATGTGTCATTTATACGCCCGAGTACTTTATCAATTTGCGAGAAACATGACACAATCATTATTATAACCTATGCTTCGTGTTCCTACTTTGTGTAGTTAAGTCGTTTAACAGTAACAAAGCAAATACCTACCTGAAAAGAGTTTATTGCACTCATTATGAACAACTTTTACCTACTTTGGGATGAAACCTGAAATCGTGAAAAAAAACAGCTGTCCTGTACATTTTGTACAGTTATGCAAACATAAATAAATGTACGGGGTAGTTGATTTTTTTTAACTCTATCGTACCAGTCGAGGAGATACATGTTGCTTGGACCGGACAAACTTAAAATGAAGTTCTTCTGAACGCGACTCTTTTCAATGCGATAAATTAATTTAACTTTCGTAGCTTTCCGGAACTTCTCGGCGTTGAAGAAGTTTTAGTTAGTATCACATACGTTTTGCTCAATACCAGTGACATCATTTTATATGCAAAAGATTTCTTTGAAATAAAGAATCATGCCGATACACACCCCACTGAAAACACTTAAGGNATAAATGTACGGGGTAGTTGATTTTTTTTAACTCTATCGTACCAGTCGAGGAGATACATGTTGCTTGGACCGGACAAACTTAAAATGAAGTTCTTCTGAACGCGACTCTTTTCAATGCGATAAATTAATTTAACTTTCGTAGCTTTCCGGAACTTCTCGGCGTTGAAGAAGTTTTAGTTAGTATCACATACGTTTTGCTCAATACCAGTGACATCATTTTATATGCAAAAGATTTCTTTGAAATAAAGAATCATGCCGATACACACCCCACTGAAAACAAATTATAATTTACTTTTAATACCTAGACTTAAGTTATGTTTTATAAATCTATTTAAGTATTTAAATTATGTAAGTTTTATAACGAATCAAAATAAAATGTTTCACAAAATATTGTGTTTCAGCAGATTATTTAGTAGGTAACCTAACCTAACCTAAAGAAAACTTCCGAAAATTCCCAACAAGTACCACAAACAAGTTAATAGAAATACATCAATAATCAGTCTCTAACGTTCCCAATGCTGGGACACATTTCTTCGATTTTTTTGTAGAATAAGAAGAAATACATACAATGGCCGTGGCCCTAACTCAGGGCTGGCATATATCGCTCTAGGTTACTATGACCCACTTTTTGCCCTTTAAACAGCTAAGTACCCACATATTTCATCGTCTCGTCCCAAATGAGATGTAATTCCAATCATATTTCAATATGATTAGGTTTTAAATCCATCAGCGCGCCGCGGCGACTGATTGCGACGCTCATACGACGAGGCAGGGGGGGGAGAAGTGACATGTTGTGACAACTCATGCGTCAGCTTGAACAGTGAGGAATTGAGGATTGTTTTTCGAATGAAAGAAATGGTTAAATTCCTAATAAGTGAGTTTTGATCATAATTTAAATAAGGAAAATTAGGTAGTCCGAACGTTCGCTCATACGTGTTTTTCAAACAAAATACACGGCATTCTTAATGTCTCACGCCTGGAGATAGTCAATTAGCTTGGGTCGAGCTAGACGGGTCAATTACGGGCCAATTTTAACGTATGAAAAACATGCGAACCGCCTCAAAAGGTTTTAGAGTTGTTCGTTTGCCACCCCATTAGGCATGCACTATTTCACTATTTGCGACAACAAGAGGCCCAATACTGCTCCACGTGATTATCGGAAGCGATATTCGCCGATATTTCTGTTCTACCTCAGGTTCACACAACAAACATGAAACCACAAGCTATCCAAAACTCTTTCTTAGTTTACCATCTTCATCCAGACAGGATCACGAGCCAGCGATTAATTCTGACGACTGCGATGGAGCACTAACGATTCACAGTGGAGCACTAGAGCTGACTGTCCTAGGTCCCTTATGATAGGTGATAACCGGTCAGTGACAGCCTGGAATAAGCTGAGTGTTTGGTTTAGTGCGAGCTATAGGTTTAACCTTTTGAACGCCAGAGCATAAACGCATCGGCTTACCCTCGATGCCAAGCTAAAAATTCACCGTACTTTTTGTCACATATTTGTGACGGTTGGTGTAGGTACAGGGCACGCGCTTTTCATGTACAATGGCGTTCAAAAGGTTAAGATAACTTTAGCCTTATTCACCCTATGATTAGTTTAATTAAATATAGGTAATGATTCTTAATTCAAATTCTCTACTTATAAAAATGATTAAGAACCAAAACTCGGTCCCTCCCTAAGAATTCTCTGCCAGCCAAAGTTTTTTTCTGCTACTAAAATCCTTATTGTGAATCTGCTAATCAGGATTTAAACGAATTATGTATATGGTAAAGGCCCGTTCCCACTTAGACGGACCGTCTGTTTCTCGGTCCGCCTAAACAGACGAATATGCCAGTAGCAATTTATATGACACTGTTCACATTTAGACGGATCCGAGAAAAAGATCGGATCAGGGTTTTTAGACAGACGTATTGCCACTGCGAAGAGCAGTCTAAACGCCCGGATCGGATGTAGTGTGAATGAATCTGCCGACGAGACGGCACCAATGTGTCTCTACCCTTACCTATGTCAACTGTAATTTATCAAAAGAGATCATCAAAAGAAGAAATACCTAGACATTAAGAAGTAGTTAAAACACTTTGTTTCATTATTTCTAATTCACCCATCCTGTTGAAGATTTTCAGGAAGTAAGTATGTAGAATAGGATGCACCCAATGTTTTCTTTTACGTCTTCTTCTTTTTCTTCTTAAGTACCACCACAGCACTAAGATATCGTGGTCGTCCATCGTGTATGAAGACTGAACGCAAACTGATCGGAGCGGAGCTGACCATGTGTGAACACCATGTGAACTCGCTCGTCCGGCCGCCGTCTTCCGTTTTAACAGACGACGTTCCGTCAACGGTCTAAGTGGGTACGGGCCCTTAGGTTTTTTTTTAAATAAGGCAGTTGTTAGTCTCAAAATGTGAGGTTTTCTTGATTCAAATGTAACCACCGACCGGGGAGTCATCGTCACGATATCTTCAGTAAACCGCTAGCTACCTAATAACAATATTAGTTTCTTAGGTATTATAATGTGTTGCGGAATTTGTTCGAAAGAGTCAGCGCGGCCCTGGAACGCAAAGAGCATTAGGAGGAACACGGATGGGTTTTAGTCAGTAATAGTCAGACACTCCCTTCCACCCCACCCAGAGCGATAGAAGTCATTTGATAATTTCTCATCCTTAAAAAAAAAGGTGAGCTATAGATAATGTAGACTGAACGAGTTGATAATCAAAATCGACTAAAAATACTTGTTTAGGTACCTACCTACTAGATACAGCAGGTAAGTATAGCGGTCGTGCTGACCATGACTGCTGAACGTGGGCTCCTGGTTTCGATTCCCAAGGCGTGCAAAGTATTACAAAGATAAAAAACTTAGGTATTTATAGTATATCCATTGGGTTTTCTTGTCTTTTAATAGACTCGCTCCCCATGTAGTAGTCCCTGTGTAGGCGTAATTCTGTGTTATTAAAAACCTATCACTCGCGACATAATGTCACATCGGAAATTGCACCCATCCACAATGCTTGTTAAACGGCACACAATAGCCGTGGCAGGCGACGCCGCGTGCGTTCCGCAGTGTGGCACCAGCTGACGGGTGACGTCATTGTATTGTGTGCTGCTCGATAGCGCGACCAGTTAATAACACGAGCCGTGTCGCGGCTGCGGAGACCTAGCTAGGCGCTGTGAGATACAGATTGAAATAAACGTTTTGAACGGAACGAATAGGTAGGTACGCACCTACTTCATGCTTTTATCTAACCTAGCCAGGGTTGCCATCAGCAAATAAGATGAAAAGCGTATTATTATTAAATACATAGGTAGGTATATACAGGATCAATTTTTAAAGTATTCGTGGATGGCCAAATACGAAACCTCATCAGCGAAAAACACTGAAAGGAGTCCCGACTTCCCGAGCCCGATCTTGATGAAACCTAAAACTGTAGGTAACATTGGATTTTAAAAAATCGGTAGGTTTAAATTGCTAGCCAGGAATCAAACCGGGTGATTTTGAAATAAAAGCACATCCTGTTTTATTACTCCATCCAAGTGTCTGCTAATAAGGATCAAATTCTGGGAAGTAATAATGCATTGCAAACTAAATGAAAGCGCTCATTTAAAACAAATTACTTTGTGAATTTCTGACTAAACTTGCCTACCTAAACCGTAACAGGTATTTTTTCAAAAACCCAATAATGCAGTTGTAGACTCCCGAACCCAATGTTGATGAAAACTAAACCTGATCTGAACTAAAAATTATCTTTTTTTTTTTAAAACGCTCATTTTCAACAGATATCTACTTATTATAAATAAGTAGATATCTGTATTTTCAACAGATATCTACTTATTATAAATAAGTAGATATCTGTTGAAAATGAGCGTTTTCTTTTAGTTTGCCATGTGTGAAAATCCTGTCTTCTAAAAATAACAAAAACATAAAAACCACCGGACGCCCGTACGCAAATTAAACAAATCTGGGAAAAAATCCGGACGAATGACAATCCTGCCTAGCCCTAGGTTGTATTAGTATTATAAGCCTAGTAGCCTGGGTACTTATTCACTCTTTAAATATTGTGTACAAGTTGTAGATAAATAGAGACCAAATTTTGAGAATCGAGTTCAGTCAAACGCGATTTTTTGCCGTTGCCGTAGTCCGCCACGGCAACTCCTGAAAGCCGGGATTTGTGGGAGACTACCAGTAAAGCGACAACATAATGAAGCTCCACGGGTCTTTTTTTTAAAGATGGGAAATGATCAAATGACTTCTTCCGCTCTGGGTAGAGCGGAAGGGCGTGTCAGACTCTTACTGACTAAAACCCATCCGTGTTCCTCCTAATGCCCTTTGCGTTCCAGGGACGCGGTGACCCTTTCGAACAAATTCCGCAACCCTGGCAGAAGCTCGACGGGTCTTGCAGAAACGATTCTATTCTTGGAATCCACAAGGAAAAAAATCGAGAAGAAAAGCGGAGATGTAGGTAAGTAAAAGATTATTATTTCTGAGGCATAGCATTTTGAAATTTCGTTACAGGTAGATAGCTGCCTTGTCTCGACGTACCATATAATACAATTGGCTGGAGTAAGTAGGTACTTACTCTTACAAGTAGATATTTGGCGACCAGCCCGCAACTTCTGAAGGCCAGAATCAACAGCCAATGACGCAACGAGCCCGGAAAACCACCAAAGAGTTAATACCTACCTACTTGAACCACTACCTAGGACCAAAGATGTTGAAACCTTTAAGTGCAGCTTGAACTGAAATATAAACCTAACTGTTCAACTATTACTTAACTCCTCATACGTACCCACTTCACGGTTGAAACCGAGTCTAAACTTTACCAGAATAAAATATCTTCAAATGTCAAAACAAGTTAGGTACTTATCCCACCTATCCATGAAGCGAAGTCCCAACTCCTTACATTTTTAAACGACCTCTCTTCAAAGATATCCCGGCAACAATCACAATTTTAAACTGACTCGCAGTGTCACGTGTGACAATAATGTGTCCTATTCAGTTACCTTTTCTATAACGAGTATGGATATAGATACAAGTATGAACAATGTTTCAAAATCAATCAATGTTTTAAAATCGTCTGCCGGGGTTGTGGAATTCGTTTGAAAGAGTCACCGCGGCCCTGGAACGCAAAGGGCATTTGGAGGAACTCGGATGGGTTTAGGCCGTAAGTAACCCTTCCGCTCCGCCCAGAGAGTATTTTCCAGTAAACATAAATTAGTGCCTGAGTACCTATTACTATGGTGTAAAAGCTTTTTTACATTTTTTTCTAACAGCCAGGCAGCTCAGTATGCTTACTTAAGCCATGACTGGCGTAAACTTACTACAACTATGCTAAACAAACAAGAAATCATACCTACAACTAGAAATGCGAGAACATTTAAACAAAAATGCTTGAGTGCATTTTTCTATTTTAAATTGTTTGCTACGTGCCTTTGCAGACTGATGACTTACAAAATCAAAGTGAAAGGAATTTAGAAAATACGCATTACGTAATAATGTAGTTCATGTAACTTACCATTACCGGGATTATGTATAAATTTAAATGAAAAAAAAACCGTTAGTATTTATTTGTGGTGAAAAATCAAATTAAAAGCAGGACAAAATATTTATCTTACACGTTCTGAGACACTAGTAGCGACATCTTGTATGACTACGAAGTACCAGAGAATAGAATGAAGAATATGAATTTAAAATTAATAAAAGATGAAATAAAAGTAATAAGAAACGATATTACTTTTATTTTATTAATTCAATTAATTACAGTCCACATGTTGAAAAGCAAAATTCACGTTCAGTTTGTAGCGCGCAGAGACACCTAGCTTAGTTTCGGGTGTATCACATTAAACGATGAATCACTTGAACTTAGCTAGTTTTAGTACAAACAACTTTTGATAGATGGCGCTGAGCAAAACAATATTTTGCAACATCTTTCCTACTGTGATTAACTGAATCAAGACAATAAATTGTGAAATACATATTGAATGTTTGACAAGCAGTTATATATTATGATGTAAATTGTCGCGATTGACAATAAGTTGCATTGGAGTAATTTCAACCTAGACACATTAATAATTGCATTAGTGTACCTGAAGTTCTAGGTTCAATTCCTAGAAATTAAGAGTTGTCTATTTCTGAGATTTCTTATTTTGTTTGACCTACTCCGATTCCCATGACTAAACATAAGATAGTAATGTATTTGTAATTGGTATTGTAATTACGCAACGACGTTGTCGTCACCAGTGGTTTGGAAATGAAAGTTGCGCTTATCCAAATCGTTTATTCAAGCAAATGAACATAATATGAACAAACTATAACATTAAATTTATCTACTTAATGATATTTACATTCCATACCTCGCTTACCTTATTATTTTATGATTATTCTACGTACGTACACCTAGGACACTTACACTAAATATATAAAAACGCAGAACATCGTTCTCACCACAAGATCAACAGTTCAATTATAAATATTTAACACCATCTAAAAAAAAAGTATTTTTTATTCATGCATTTGACACGACTCGAGTAGACGCCAATTACCTTTGATTAAGAACGAATTCGCGCCAAAAAACAACATTCTGCATTTTTATTCTATAATATTATTTTCGGAACAGTTATTGATAGCATTATCAGTGAAAATGTCATAGTTTAAATGGAGGTGCCAAGTCGTGAACACGTTGTTGAGAATTCCCCTCTACTTCCAGGCACATTTCCCGCGTTTCACAGTCGGACAGGCATTAGAGTTCATTTGCTGTCTCATTCAGATCAATGGGGTGTCTCAAATACTGAAAATAGCCTCGGCTCT
>NDFZ01003258.1:0-25442 GCA_002192655.3 Mamestra configurata | reverse complement strand
ATACGTAGGTATTGTTAGTATTGAGGAGGGAGGGAAAACGCGGTCAATAATCGTGGTGGGAGAATCGCATCTAACAAGAAGGCGGAAGTATGATTGGTCTTCCCATATACGCTACGTTTGCAATAAAAAGCTTTTTACAGAAAGAAACCGACTTTTGAAAAAAATCACATCACACTTGTGATTTTTTTCGAAAGTCTGTTTCTTTCTAACTAACTTTAGTTTTGGTTGGAAGGTGGTTGCGTTAGTTGTAAAAAGCATATGGCCTCGTATGCGTTGAGCCTCGACAAGTTCTTTCATTTGAAAAAACAGTTGGAAAATCTTATTTTTTTCTAGTTCATCCCCCAAAAATGACCTAATATGTATGTTACACATACATTTGAACTGACTGAATCGGTCCAGTCGATTCGGATACGTTTATGGGTCACAAAAGTTCATACTTCTGTGACCCATTAACGTATCCGAATTTTTTTACCAAATTCTAACTGAATCGGTCCAGTAGATTCGGAGAAAATAGGCTGTGACAGACGGACAGACACACGAGTGATCCTACAAGGGTTATGTATTTCCATACGGACGTTCGGAACCCTAAAATGAACATAATACATACAAGCAAACACTAATGAAATGGCACACGTTTTTAAAAGCCCTCGTAGACTAACATTAAAACTTTTGCGCAATTCCAACAATTTACATACTACGGGTGTACATACGGGTCGAATTGATAATCTCCTTTTTAACGGACTTCAAGTCCGTTAAAAAGAAAAGATCGAGTACGTTGCTAATCATAAATGTAGCAACAAAAACTACGATGCACATGGTTTGAACGAGACTTTTCCCTAACCAACAACGAGCGAGTAGAATTATGCCCTGTATCTATGGCCAAACAGTTGTAATTTCATTAACTGTAATTGTATTGGTGCACCGTATTGAGAGCGAATGACGTAGCAGCTACACATGCTGACCTAGTATTAAATGGTAATACATTGTACACACGAAGCAGTAAATAGGTTACCCATCTTGTATCTACTGATGCTGCTTCAAAATTGTAAAAGTGCAGAAACAATAAACTAATAATTGCAAGTAATAAAAGATGACATTCTTTTTCATTTAATCAAATTCTGCATTACAATACACTTTTACAACATTATACATTAAATGTTGGTAACTATGGTAATTGTGGGGCATGCATTGTTGGGATAACGTAGTAAAAAAATACATATAAATTTGTTCTCATTAATTTACTACTGAGCCTTTACCTGCCAAATATATTATATCAACTAGTAAATACTATTCAACTAAAAGCTTGGAACAGTTAAAAAGTAGTCTGTGTTACAAAATTCTTCTTAAATATTAAAATGTATTCGGCGGCTGTTGAAAAAGAAGTAATAAGCTGAGTTGGTCGTATCTTTTTGCTAATTTTTTTCCTTTGAATTGAAAAGAGCCTAGTTGGCGACTGACATAAATAGGTCACGAACTTGCCTAACGTTATAAAAGACGCACGCAGACAACAATTTCCATTAACAAGTAGGTACTTATTAAAGTCTATCAAAAACATGGAGATGCGAAAAAACTTATAATATCTGTTAAAAAAAAAAAACTACCTATAAAAAGGAGTTTAATTTCTTAAATATTTTGTTGACGCGGAATACGGGAATAAAATCTGTATTAACTTGGTTACCTACGGTCTACTCATTTCCTCTTTAAATTATACGTTAAGAGCTTTTTGTTCTTAAAAAAAACATGAATTGTCTTTTCTTTGTCCCCAGGATTCCCTGAGGCTCTGGTCCTACTCAGCGTGGTGACGGTGGTAACGGTGATAAAACCAGGGCATCCGAACCGTGCCAGAAATGCCTCGGACGCTGCAGTCAGCAAGTCTTGTTCGCTAGGAGAGTACACGGCGAAGGCCCAGTGTATGCAGTCACAGTATCGTCTTGTATGCAAGGATGGAATCGCCAGCTACTGGACAAGAGGAATAAAGTGAGTAGTCCTAACTTAATACACATTACAAACGCGAAATTGAGTTTGTTTATTTGTTATCCTTTCACGCCTAAATTACTGAACGGGTTTTGATGAATTTTGGAACGGAGATAGATGGGATCCTGGAGACAGATATAGGCAACTTGAACACGAGCGAAGCCGCTGGCAAAAGCTAATAACTATTCAATAACTAGTCGCCTCTATTAACTTGTTAATATCTAGTCGCCTGTAATAACTAGTCAATAACCAGTCGCCTCTAATAACTGGTCGCTAAAGAATCAGCTTTTTGTGCACTTTTCTCATTAATATGAGGACGATTTTTTTTATTACTTATATGTTCTGTTCTCGTTTTGACACCTTCTACTTTAATATATACATGTAACATTGTCTGGAATATTAAATGGATGAAAACTTTTACGTGTTCGTGAGAAATTTCAGCTGTAAACCTGCCTTAAACTAAACCCAGCTAGAATAGATTTTACTCTTTCACCAATTGGCTTTTATTCAAAGCAGCATAATTGAGTAATACCCGTATTTACAAGACATTATGTTAAGTAATTTTATGAAGGCGGAACCCACTCATTAATTATATTTTGTATTTTATATAAACACGGAAGATCAGTATTCCAGTTTAGTGAATATTATTGACATTTACACCTACGTCATTCATGTTTTTTGGCCAAACTGTTCTGCTTGAAAGGTTTTATTTATTAATAAGAATGAAATCCGAATGGCTCCCAAAATGTCAGGCGATATCGCGGTAGACCAAGACGNTTACACCTACGTCATTCATGTTTTTTGGCCAAACTGTTCTGCTTGAAAGGTTTTATTTATTAATATGATGATGATGAAAGATGGCGGGACGAGTTCGACTCCTACCGAAGAGACTGGCCCGTATTAGTAAAGGGGGAAGGTTGTGTGAAAAAGGTCGGGAGGCCTTTACCCAGCAATGAGACAAAATCCATACTAATATTATAAATGGAGAAGTGTGTCTCTTCACGCTGAAACTGCTGAACCGATATAGATGAAATTTGGTATAGAGATAGTTCGAGTCCCGGGACCTTACATAGGATAGTTTTTATCCCAGAATCNATACTAATATTATAAATGGAGAAGTGTGTCTCTTCACGCTGAAACTGCTGAACCGATATAGATGACATTTGGTATAGAGATAGAGATAGTTCGAGTCCCGGGACCTTACATAGGATAGTTTTTATCCCAGAATTCATCCTTTAAGAGGGTGAAAAGGGATTATTGAAGATCAAACCGAACCTTTGTATTGTAACCGAGGCACTTGGTAAAAATAACTAAACATATGTTTAAGCGTTTTTGGAAAATAAAAAATAGCTGCCCCAAGTAACTATTTCATGCGAACAAAGTGGCGGGCAAAAGCTAGTAGACTATAAAGAGGTTGTTATGTGGTTAGGCTAATTTTATTTTTAGTTTAGGTTTTGATGAAAAGAAGGCGATCGATAACCGTACTATGAAATTATAAGTGGTTTAACCCTATCTATCTATCGTTTTCGCCAAGGTTATAGATATAATTATGGCTTGATGCCTTTATGTAAACCTCGTAACTTTGTCGTTGTCTGGCGGAAATCACTTCCAATTTCTTGTTCAAAGAGTATTTATCTAGCTTCGTGGCTTCTGTAACCGTTTGGGATGAAAATTCGACTTTCAGAGGAATCGTATACCTATCTACAAACTATAATAATAATTAAACGAAGACAATTTATTCGGAAAACAACGCCTTCGTTGTGGGTTTAACGAACTAGTAAAATTTTATGATAAAGCAATTTTTTTTAACATAAATTCGCAAAGCCTCGTGTTCAGATTAATTGAAAATATGTTTCAATATTGAATGTTATTGGTGGTGTCAGAAATATACCCTTTGTTCAGAATTTGTGTTTCTGTTTGTTTATGTTTGTTACTTTCTACGCCAATTGTTACAGGCAACGTTAATTAGGGAAAGTGGCTATTGTGGTTCTTGGGGCGGCGTTTCTTCACTTATTTTTCTTTAATTAATTTTACATTCCTTCTGAGTGAGCTTTTATCTTTATATTGTATTAGTAAAATGACTGTGGCTAAGACCCCTTCCACGGGGACGTATAGACAGCTGAGACTTAGTAAGTTAGTAATAAGGTTTCTATGGTTGCCCTTTCCAACCTAAAAAGCGGACAGTTTAAGTCATCTTCAAAAATCGCACCAAGTGCACTAAGTTATATCTCGGCATTCGTTAGTTACGGTTCTGGAACTCTGACATTCTAAAATGTCAAAAGTTTGTCAAAAGACCGAAAATGTCTGGGATTGACCACATGGCTGATAGCACATAACAGCAATCCGGTTTGGATTGAACTTTTTGACAGTCGTTATTAGCCCTGGCTCGGATCTTTTCACAGTGAACAAGTCGAATGTCTAGAAAGGCCAAGCGGAAACTGCGTCCATATGAGCTGAACGCAGAATAGCACTTTGGCGTCAGGCGTGTCCGTCTATTTCGTGGCGTCAGAGCTATCCGTTCGTGTGACGTCATGTATGGGGGCATGACGAGCCGGGGCTGGTGTGTATGTACCTATGATATTTGATATTTAACCTCGTGTAAGTAGTTAACACGGAGTTTAAAGATAACAAAAGGGTATACATGACGTCACATGAACAATAAGTTCTGACGTCATGTTTAAGACGTATGACGTTATTCATTTTAAATGTCCGTTCTGATTTCAATTTTCTGCTTGCTCTTGCCAACGACGTCGCCTGCGCGAATGTCGGAAATGATCCCAGGGGAACGTTCTCTCGGGGTAAAAGGGTCCTATGGTCTATTTCGCGGTCCAAAACCGATCTATGGCTGATAGAATAGAGATAGGTATTCTATCAGCCATCGATCGTTAACCAGTTAAGGCGTGATAACGTAAAACAGAGAGACAGAGTTACTTTCGCATATAAAATTACTATTAGTATGGATTGAGAAAGCTTATTTTCCCTATTAGAGGCTCTAGACAATTGAAGTTCTGTGTTTCTGTCAGCAGTAGTGAAAAAAATTTGAATTAAAATTTTGGAAGTCAGTATTTGTCGTGTGGTTTATTCGTTTCTTGACACCAAAATTAAAATTATATTGTACTTTGTACTGGTTTTTTAAGTTTTTAATTTTTCACTTTTTAGTGCTACACCCCAAAAATTCCAACCAAGATATGGACATACCTATTTAGCTGTCTATCTCCGAAGAATTTCGGAATAAACGTCTTTCAAATGAAAATAAAATGAATTTTGCAAATCCTTCTATATAAGTATATGACGGAGTTATGAACATACATAAAAAAGTAAACATCCGATTTGAAAACCTTCTCCTTTTGTAATTGGTTAAAAATGTCAAAAAAATGGGATTGGCCAACGCTGCCCAAATGTCAAGTAATCATCCTTTAATATGGCACTACGACAATCGCATTCGCTTGTTGACTGGCACCTTGTCGAGACATTTTTTATGGATGGGAAATTATCAAATGTCTCCTTCTGCTCTAGGTGAAGCGGAAGGGAGTTTCAGACTCTTACTGACTAAAACCCATCCATGTTCCTTCTGAAGCCCTTTGCGTTCCAGGGACCCAGTGACTCTTTCGAACAAGTTCGGCAACCCTGGCAGGCACTGGCCCTAGTGGGCCCCGTTTCCTATGCTGATATCTCTTTGAGGTGCACGTGGAANGTCAGACTCTTACTGACTAAAACCCATCCATGTTCCTTCTGAAGCCCTTTGCGTTCCAGGGACCCGTGACTCTTTCGAACAAGTTCGGCAACCCTGGCAGGCACTGGCCATAGTGGGCCCCGTTTCCTATGCTGATATCTCTTTGAGGTGCACGTGGATCACAATGTGCCATCGACCCGATCCTGGTTCTGAAGGCCCGCGCCTACGGTGACTGGGACTCGCCCTGCGACTCCCAATGCCCGGGACATCTTCTTCCGTTGTAGCGGCTGGGGCGTGAGATTAGTCTCGCCCTCACGCGGTCCGCCTTCTCTTTCACTAGCAATACTGCTTGGCAGAAGGAGGTGACCGCTTCCCATGCCTCCTCACTCCGGACCATGGATTCAACCAGGGCCGGACGCGAGAGGTCGCTGCCGTCGCTTGCCTCGACGAGGACACGGCGGTGCTCCGCCCAAGCAGGGCAATCCTCCACCGTATGGTCCACCGTGTCCTCCGGGCGATCCTCACAGTGCTGACACCCGGGCGTGTCCTCCCGTCGAATCTGAAACAGGTATCTCCCGAAACAGCCGTGTCCGGTGAGTACCTGCGTCAGGTGGAAGATGAGAACGTCATAGCGCTTCTCCAGCCACTCCTCAAAGACGCAAGTTATCGCCGCAATTGAGGCATGTCCAGCGCTGAGTTACCATGTCTAGAGCCTTGTAAGATGTGTACTGATGCGATACAAGCCTGGGGCTATGAAATATTATTGGCTTTATATCGTTGCGCACTTGAGTTCATATATGAATATACTTATTCAAGAGATTATTAGCATTTAATTGAACTTTGTTATCATTTAGGCTCAAAGTGTAACTATTGGAGCATATTAACCAGACCTATTATTATTAGGATCCAATAACACGCATTGGGTAATAGGAATTGGGACGACCACAAAAATTTGCGTTACCTTTGATGATTCTATTAGATCTCTGTCCCTCCTTAAAGGTAGGTGGTGTTTCCAGGAAATTTCCTTAACAAACGACCTGTGTCCTGTGGTGAAGGACCAAGGAGGGTGGGAAGGTTACCAAGTTGGCCCTAAATAGAAAACGGTTTTATTTCCATACTCTACCGAATGGGTACCGTTCATTTAATATAAGATCATTTGCTTTATTTTCAAAACCGAAAACGCTCAAATGACATAACGTTTAATTCATCTAACACCACATTAAGTACATCATTTTCATCTATTATAACGGTCAGTATGTATAACATTATAAGTTATGAGAACACTTTCTCTTACGTTCGTTTAGTATAACGTTCTTTTGATCTAATCATTATTTTATATAATCGACATTTTTATTTTACCGCTGAACAAAGAGCGACCGCGCCAGCTCGGGAACTGGCTGGCTGGCGAAGCCGGCTGCGCGGGGCTCCCATGCAGAGGTGCATGGGAGCCCCGCGCAGCCGGCTTCGTCTACTTCCCTTAGTCACGACAGTAATTTATGCTCTTTATGATCATTAGATCTGTGACGTTTCCAAATGTCACATCTTGTTCGAGATGGCAACAATAAGTACGCACGACGCATTTACTAATTCCGTATATGTCATGTTGACGGTTCGAAAGAAGTCGGATTCAATATGAACAGTATAACTTTTAATAATTAGTTTAGTTGTATGATATGTCAACTGAAACTTATGTAAAATGAAATTATATGTCTTCGATGTACAAATATCATAAGTTGATATAACAATAGATTATTATAACAAATAAAAATGATATTGTAAAGTGGATATCCTTGTATGCAGGTCTCTGGCAGACAAGGTAGCCTTTGGAAGCGTCTGGCGAAAACTAAAAGTATTTGAAATAGGAATGTTACAATATGTTTTATTTTTATCTGGGACTCCGGTACCAACATTCTTTGAAGGCAGACGCCTAATATATTTTAAAATTCAAATCTCCAATATAGTTTTATTTATAATAATAACAATAAGTAACACCAGCGACTCCCGCTAGGGGAGTCGCTGGTGTTACAATATCAAAAGAAATTATCTTGTTCGTTGTTATATTCAAAATAGTTATAACTACATAAAGGTTACATACATTTTACACACACCCTTATCGAACAACAGGGTTATTTTAGAATTATTTATGAACCTGTGTCGTAAAAATAAAAACAACTACCAAAACAAAAAATTGATACCGTTGTCAACTTAGCCTCAAACTTTTTGATGGTTGTTTAAAAATATCTGTAAAAGTTATAAAGCTAGAATTTGATATCGCAATTAAACTTCAAAAACTGAGTATCATTTTAATAACCAAAGGGACGGAGTGGGGGTTCAATTTAGTTACGTTGTTTGTTTTATTAATTGTGGGGTACTTTATGAAATCAGTTCAACTGGTTCAACCCGTTACCTCCGAGCTCTTGAATCCAGACGGATAATGGATAATGCGATTATCGATCCTAGAATTATTAGAATTTGAGGAAACTTTGGGCAATACCATCATATTTATCATAATATTATTTTGAACAAATGGTTAAAAGAATTATGGATTCAAATCTTGATGATTATTCATCAATGGTTCTTCTGCTAGGTAATAGTAATGGTAGGTATTACCAGAAAGGACATAGTCGATGGTGTTGACTTCTTATTAAAGTTAAAGCTAAAAGAAAGTTGATGTTGTGTGATTTTCCTTTTTCTGATGTAATCTATCAGTTGATATAAATATTCATATTTTAAAGTTGAATAATACTATTAATTTGCTAAAGACAAATTATTGCATTTTGACACTAATAAGTTTGTTAGTGGATTTAAGTTAACTCAGGGAGCTTTATCTCTGTCCGGTAAATATTATTATATTAACTAATAATATTAATACTATAATATTAACGAGGTTTTAGCTCATATAACAAATATTATGAAAAGTGACGAGCCTGAGTTGTCTAGTTGCACTAACAACAGGGACTTATTATTATGATTCCTTGTGTTGCACGAAGGAGGACCCACATACTATATCAACATTCTTGAAGGCCAGTACCAATCAGATTAAGTATTCTCTTCCTGATGGAACCCATACAGTAATTTTAGACTCCGCAATTGTAGCTGTGGAGATCATTCCGGACAATTCTTTAAACTCAACTGCAAGACAACAGACGTTACCCCTTGAAATAACCAATTATATTAGTGATAACAAGGCATCTTCTGGAAATTTTGGTTTATTGTAAAAAAACCTAAGGGAGGGCAACACACCTTAAAATTATTAAATCAGAATATTCAAGGCTGCCTTTCCAAATTGCGAGAAATATAATTGTTAAGAGTTTACTTAACAGAACATAGGTTAAAAGACCACCATGTAAGTTACATTAATTATGAAAATGATTGTGTAGGTAGCCATTTCAACCGACAACATTTATGAATATGATACATGGTGGTTCATTAATTTAATTAAAACTTCGATTAAATCTAAAGCAAGAAAGGATATTGTTAGAATGTCGGTTGAACACAACACTGAATTGTCCTGTATTGAGCTTGATAAGCATGTTGTGGTATGCGTGTAGACGCATACCACAACATGCTTTATCAAGCTAGCAGGCTTATCAGCATGCTTATCAAGCAACTTGGAGGTCTGCAGAGACCTCCAAGTTACCAGAATCTATCTGTATTTGATTCAGCAATGAAAGTTGTGTTGAAAAAAGTTATAATAAAAATTAAATTAGCAAACGACAAAATAAAAACTACCTGGACAATAATAATAATAACAGGCAGAAAGAAACAGCGGGAAACTTAATTTAATTTAGCTACTATTCATGGTCCAATAAGCTCAGATGCAGAGATAGCTGAGGAATTTAAAAACTTCTTTGCTGATATTCCTCATAAAACTACAGAAATTCTCGACTCGTCACCCGCGCTCTCTGCTGCCTTAATTTGAACGCATGTGAAGGTATGTCCATCGGATTTCAGTTTCAACATACAAGCCCCCAAGCCATTATAAAACCTGTAAAAGATCTTAAAATTAAATCAACAGAAGATCTGTGAGGAATGTCTGTAAAAGTCCATAGATCTGTCATTGAAACTATTGCCCCCTACTTAGCTGTCATATTTAATAGAAGTGTAGACCAAGGAGTATTTCCGGATTTTATGAAACACAGTTCCTTTGTTCAAATCGGGTGATCGTCAAGAACCCGTCAATTATAGGCCTATGTCAATTCTGGCAGTCTCAGTAAGGTGTTTGAAAAGTTTAAGCTTAATCAGATGTTACGTCACTTTAATAAAAAATCCATCTTTCATGAACCCCAGGACGGTTTCACCAAAGGGCGTTGTACGACTCACGCCGGTGTCACCCTCATAAAGAACATGTTTAACGCCTGGGAAGAGTCGAAAGACGCCTTCGAGAGGTCAGACACTTTTGTTGAAACTTGACCATAGTAGGATTAAGAATACAGCCCTTGGGTTACTTAGATCATACATGATAGACAAATAGGTAAACGGTGTTAACTCACTAGGGTCCAAAATGACAAAGGGCGTTCCTCAAGGCTCAATATTGGGTCAATTCTTTATTTTTTATAAAAAAATACTAGAAATAGAGATGAAGTAGATCAACCATTTTATAGATTGTCTAAAGTACGCACATCTTTCATGTGTTTTTTTTAAGGATAGGAAATCATCAATGACTTCATCCGCTCTGGGTGGAGTGGAGGGCGTGTCCGACTCTGACTGACTAACACCCATCCGTGTTTCTTCTAAAGCCTTTTGCGTTCCAGGGCCGCGGTATCTTTCATGGAGTACTGTGCTTAATGTTACAAAAAAATCCTGGTGACATATTAAAACTAAATCGAAGAAAAATTTGAACAGCACAATTTGTAAACAAGCATATTACAAATTAGAAGATTGCTTGGAAGCATGCTGGTCCTACTACATAGGACAATCAAGGGTGTAGACTAAAGATATAAAGGAATAAACGTGAGAACAAAAAAAGTGACTTTAAAAAAAATCGACCACAAAAACGACTGAAAAGCACCAAAAACTTATATAACTTTTCAAGCAGTCTGATGCGGCTAGTGACATCAAATCTGTGATTGAACTAAGGTAAATGTCTCCAACTGCAGCAGACTGGTGGAAAAGTAATTTTTTCGGAACTTTTTGGTCGTTTTTGTAGTTGATTTTTTGAAAAAAAGAAACACTTTTTTATTTTGTTCCTTAATGTATATCAGCTACCCAACATCACCTTTAAATATGACCACGCACTTCTGGAACACCTGTATATAGATGTAGTTTTTGTGTTTTTTTAAATTCTATAGGTATTTAATTCACAAACTGTGAAATTAATTATTTGCAATATTTATAAATATGTGAGTAGCCTTATTTAGAAAATTAATTAGTCTCCCTCTGCTGGTATTTTTTTTATTACTACTACACTTGCGAGCAAAAGTATGGAATCACTTACTTGGAATTGATTCCGCGCGATCTTGAGTACTTAATAACTAGTTAAGAATAATAAAAATGGTACCATTTTAAAGGTTAAACTGTTAACTTTAAATTGATACCAAATTCATTTAAATCCCACCGGTATTCAAGGAGCTATCCCAGATTAAGTGAAGGAGTTAGGAAAACATAAGGATAATGGAAAAATTATAAAAGAAGAAAACAACAAAAATTAATTAATAAAAAATTTATTTGGCCTTAAAATTGAGTTTCAATATTTTGTGTTCCCTCCCCTCGCCCTAATAACTGCTCGAAGACGGTTCTTCATTGACCTAATCAGCTTCTGAATCGATTCTTGCGGGATACCCTCCCACTCCTCAATCAATACCGATTTCAGCTCATTCACACTTGAAGGAGCAGGATTTCTGGAACGAACCCTCCTCTTCAGTTCATCCCACACGTGCTCAATGGGATTCAAGTCCGGGCTGAGCGCTGGCCAGTCCAATGTGGCGATACCGACTTCTTCGAGGTATTCAGTTGTGGCACGGGAAGTGTGACAACGAGCGTTATCGTGCATAAGGAGGAAGTCAGCACCGATATATCCCGCATAAGGAACGACATGTTCCAGCAGAATATCGGAAATGTAGCGGTCTGAAGTTAGACCACCTCCTCGTCCCCCGCCAGGCACGAAAACAAGCTCCGTTTTACCGTCGAAAGAAATGCCGGCCCACATCATACAAGAACCGCCCCCATAAGCCACTGTCTCAGCGAAACAGCACTGCGCATATCGCTCCCCAGGCCGTCTGTAGACCCGACCCCTTCGGTCGCTGCCGTGTAAACACATTCTGCACTCGTCGGAGAACAGGACTCGCCTCCATTGCTCAACCTCCCAATCAAGATGGGAGCGAGCAAATTGAAGGCGTGCTTGTCGATGACCTGCCGTCAATTTCGGGCCTGTGGCAGGCCTTTTTGGAGTCAAATTAGCTTGCTTCAGTCTTCGACGAACTGTCCACTCGCTGGCAGCTACCCCACGAACATTTCTGAGCTCCTGTTGGACGTCGACACCAGTCAAATGTCGATTTCGGAGAGAGGTTGACACGATAAAACGGTCATCCCTCTCCGATGTGCACCGGCGCCGTCCAGATCTTGGTCTCGGGATAAAGCCACCAGTCTCCCGAAAGCGTTTATAAACTTTCGAAACACAGGACTGGCTTATGTGGAGCTGACGTGCGACAGCCCGCTGGCTGAGCCCTTCTTGCAATAGGGCAACGATTTGTGCTGCTTCTGTAGGTGTAGTATCCATTGTCGTCCAAGTTCAAGGGTCACAAGTAGCGGAGATGTGTACCGGTCAACGTGTGAAAGCCGACTGATAAAGAAAATCCGATAACACGTGCTTTTATAGGGGGTCTATAGGCCGCAAGTCGTGACGTATCAAACAATTAAAACATATCTTTTTCCTTACTTCGGCACGTAATCCGGGATAGCTTCTTAAATACTAGCGTGATTTGAATGAATTTGGTATCAATTTAAAGTTAACAGTTAAACCTTTAAAATGGTGCCATTTTTATTATTATTAACAAATTATTTACTACTCAAGATCGCGCGGAACCAATTTCAAGTAAGTGATTCCATACTTTTGCTCGCGAGTGTAGTACATAGTATACACCGCCGTCATTTATAATAAATTAATTAATGNTGTGAGTAGCCTTATTTAGAAAATTAATTAGTCTCCCTCTGCTGGTATTTTTTTTATTACTACTAGTACATAGTATACACCGCCGTCATTTATAATAAATTAATTAATGTACTTACTTATATCAAATATTGTAAAATTTTATTTGAAAAGAGTAACTATGGAGGTTCTTGTCCGTTCTTCTCCATAAGAATCTACCTTTGTGAATGGACAGTAGAGTCACTTTTTTTTTAATACTTATTCTTTTAACTGTAAATGTTGACGTTCAAAAGGCCTAATTGTAATAAACATTTTGACTTGAACCCAATTGATGTTTGTAAGTTTATAGCCCAATCAATCCACAATGACTGAACGGATTTAGATGCAAATTGGGTACACGGGTAGACCATGACCTGGATTAAGACAAAGGATACTTTTATACCGGTAGCCCTTAGGATACTTTTCGACCTCCTCGTAGACTTCAAGTAATATTTTGCGATATGTCGCCTCATTTTCCGAAAAAAAAACTTTCAAAACGGTTACAAAAAAAAATGAAAGTAACTTTGACAAAATGAGAGAAGTTTACTAGGATCGTAACAACACACGGCAGCCTATCATATGATCAAATGGATAAATAATAATAAATTATTATTATTAGGTACTAAATCCTACCTCTCTTCTCCCATGGGGAAGAGTTTGCGAAATGATTGCCAATAACCATCAAATAATTATGGATTAATGAATTACGTTTTAATCATTTTAAAATCACGTTTTGTAACCTTAATTTAATTACATCCCAGTGAACACAAACACAATATTTAGTGGAGTGCCTGGGGGATTGTCATCGGACTTTTGTTATAGTGAATTAAATTTTAAAAGCTTTTTAGCTCATGAAATGTATAAAAAAGTTTACGTATTAAAAATAGAACTTTTGATTCAATAATAAAGAGAAGAGAAGAGTTTTCAATAATTCAAATAGTAGATACTTATTAGGCTGTAGAATATCTTTGTATATCAATATTAAAGCAGCATATTATTTATATAGACCTAGTAAATAGAAAAAAAAATCGGATCAAGAGTAACCATGACAGAAAATTTAATATATTCACGTGAGATCCGGAGGAGTCCAGAGTCCGAATATATTCCAGAGTGGCCGAAATACACCTCCGTCACACGTTTTAGGATTTCGTACCTCAAAAGAAAAAAACCGGAACCCTTGTAGGATCACTTCGATTTCCGTCTGTCGGTCTGTCACGACAATTTTTCTCAGACGTTATCCAAATCCTAACAATATATTGTAACCGTGTTCATGTGAGAAAACACCTAACCGTCAATATGTAAGGTATATAAGGTTGGGGAGAAATTCAATTGAGCAAGTACCATTCTATACAATACAAAGTTTATTATAAATCAAACATTGGGCAGGTACTTACATCGAATACAAAGGTTCATTACCATATTCCCTAAAACTCTGAAACACTATTCCAATCCTAGCTCACCTCGTCCCCGTATCGAGGTGTTTTAGAGTGGGAAACCGTGCATCAGAAATATAAATACCTACCTACACAAACTCAGGGTCGCATGAGTGGAATCGTGAGGCGAATCGTTGGCAACTTTAGCTCATAGAGGGTATATGTATACATCCAGGGTAAATTTTGAAAGTGTGCGTGGATGGCCAAATTCGAAACTATGAAGAATATCGAAATAAAAATGAATTTTTGAAAAATATCAGTTAGGTACGGTTTAGGTTGGTAGGTTAAGTCAGAAATTCAAAAAGTTATTGTTAAAAATGAGCGCTTTCCTTTAGTTTGCCATGCGTTATTACTTCCCAGAATGTTAATCCTTAGTAGCGACACTTTCGGATGGTGTTATATAATACAGGATGTATTTTTTTCAAAATCAACGGGTTCGATACCTGGCTAGGAATCAATTTTTTTCAAAAATCCGATGATACTATTTAAGTTTTCAAAATCGGGCTCGAGACTCCTTTCAGTATTTTTCGATATTCCTTAATTTCAGATTTGGCCATCCACGCATACTTTAATAATTTACCCTGTATAAAGGTTGTGTTCGGTGTAGAAAATAGCAAGTTATGCTCAAATCTTAGAGACACAACATATGTACACTTTAAATTATAACAACCATTCAAATACTAAATCTTTCTATCCATAAGTGACCAAAAGGTTCACTCTCTCTCAAAATGTAACTCAACATAAAGAAAACTGCTAGGTTAGCAAGCTAATGCCTAGACAAACGATAGCTTAGTTAGCTACATAGCGTCTACCTAGTTATGTAATTCAACCTCAGAATACAGAACAGACCAGAAACCGTCAACGCGACGTACAACACAACGACGTAACAACGTACGACGTATATACCTGATGGCAATTTCTCGAATGAGGTTGGAGTCTGTGTGCAAACCGCTGCTATGGGTTGGCCACACTGTCAGTACACTCGTCAGGTCTAACCTCAGCACACACCAAGACGTCACGTCTATCAGCGTCCCTCTTCAGGCTAGCGAAAAGAGCCAGGCCTGCAACAATATTCCCCTAATCAGAAACAAGAACTCAACAGAGCAGAGCAGAACCTTTTGGGTCTTACCTTGACACAATTCAGGAACACGGCTTTCAGTCAATAGGCGGCAACTCAATCAGTCTGCGGCTGCGAGCAACGGGTATTCGTTATAGCAAAACCCTCAAGCACCGGCCACGCGCTCCGCATATCACGAGCAAAGCGTGACCCTATTCAATGTACCCTGTGGCGCGACCATCCGGCTAAATATCAGAACCTGCATCCTAAATTGCAGAAAGCTATACAGATCAGCTGAATTCCCCCTGTAAACCAGTGGAACTCTACTTTGTTTTAATATTTTCCAAAACGATTTTCTTGGTAAATATGTTCAGCGAGCTGAAACATAATAAATCGAACAGCAGTGTCCATACCACTCACCAGGAGAACGTATACAACTTTCCCAGAAGCAGACGTTCTGAAAAAATATAATGGTGGATCATAATCTATTCAAGTTAACTTGGCGCTCAAGGTTACCCTAGATTTTCGAGCCTGAAATTCCCGATATTTCAATGTATTCTCTGAAGCGTACTTAGAGTAAATGGTTTATTCGTGATTTGTTTTTATTTGCTTTGGTGTTGTTTGGTAAAGTTTAAGAGATCGTTTGATGTTTTCGCTCTAGATAGAGCCCCAACCCCAGAGGGGTTGGATATGAAACTGTAAAGCCATGCCGTAAAAAAAAATACCGAGAAAACATAGGTGAAGTTAACATGAAGTGGGCTGTCAATCCATCCAATCAAGGTGGAATCACTGTAGTGTTAGTATTCTGCAAAATTCGCCGTGAAAACTTAGGTCACTTCACCTAAGTTTGGAGTGAGATGACAATCACAAGCATAGGGTGAAATGACAGGTCTCTTAAAGCTCGCTAACATCACCTAAATTCAGTGTGAAAAGAATTAATTTTTAGTTATTTTTGTTAAACACATCGTATAACTATGCCTGTGCCCAGCGGCTTATAGGCTAGCTATGGGTCTGCAAAGTGCGCCCCCTGAGGCTTGCGCCCTTGGCAGCCACCCACCATGCCAACTCCTAGCTGACTATTAAGTGGTGGATCATACGTCAGCTGGGCACACGAACATGAATAGTTTTGATCCCGTACCATATTTTTTCACTATGCATTTTTTTTCTAGGCGGGAGATAACTCACCTCCGGTTGCAGAACTGGCCAGGGGATTGCTTCAACGTTGCCCACCTGCAGCACCACTATCCTGAGCTCGTCTTCATAGAATTCATCAATTCTACCAGTTTGAAGAGCTTCAAGGGTAAATTCAGCGCTGGGAACAAGATTGAGGTTTGTTTCTATTTGTTCTTGATTTTTTTGGTTGGTATGATTTACGACCTCGAAGGGTACATTTCTGTTCAATGGACCATGCGATCATATAAAGCATGGTTTGCTTGCCTTGCGCTGATTACGTTTCTGCGGTTCATTTTTGCGTAAGATGCAGGGTTCCGGAGATATGGAAATCAATTAGATTGCATTAGCGTTTCATTGATCGCTTTTTTGTACGAAAATGCCACCGTGTCAGTCTGACTTCAGGATCAGACTTCGAAACCTATCCCGGGTTGTAAGGCAGGTAGACGTCATTTCTCCGAAACTGTTCATGGCCGCAATGGAGAATGTTTTCAAGGTTTTGGACTGGAGAAGGCTAGGCGTTAATGTCAATGGCGAGAACATAACTCATCTTAGATGCCAACGATATTGTCGTCATGGCTGAGACTATGGAGGGCCTCAGTACAATGCTCACTGACCTCAGTAGAGCTTAAGAAAGAGTGGGTCTTAAAATGAACATGGACAAAACCAAGGTCATGGTAAATACCCATGTAGCACCCACTCCTATCAAGATCAGAGACTCTTCACTCGAAGTTGTAGACGAGTACGTCTACCTGGGACAAACGGTCCAGATAGGTAAGGCTAACTTTGAGAATGAGGACAACCGTAGAATCCGACTCGGCTGGGCGGCGTTCGGGAAGTTGCGTGGTATCTTCTCGTGTCACATACCACAGTTTCTCAAGACGAAAGTCCATGACCAGTGCGTGTTGCCAGTGATGACTTACGGGACCGAAGTGTGTTCGCTCACAATCGGCTTCATCAGAAGGCTTAAAGTCACCCAAAGGGGTGAGGGCAATGCAAGGAGTTTTCTAGCGTGATCGAATCAAGAATGACGATATCTGCAAGAGAACCTCGGTTACCGACATAGCCCGAAGCTTCGCCAAACTGAATTGGCAGTGTGCAGGGCACATTAAGGCCGAAAAGTTCTAGAGTGGTAACGGAAGACGCAGCGTTGAAAGGCCTTCCGCAAGGTGGACCGATGACCTGGTGAGCGTCGCGGGTAGCCGATGGATACGAAACGCACAGGACCGTTGAGGCGACACTTGGTGGAGGCCTATGTCCAGCAGTGGCCGTGAAAGACTACCGGCTGATATGATGATGATGGTACAAATAATGAGAGATTCATTATTTTATATGCTGAATTAACCAATTTCATCCAAATAAACTATGACTGTTCATTTGGTATTATTTATTTATCGTCTGCATATTGGTGTTGGTACACCAATATGCAGACGATAAATACCACCAATTTCATCCAAATAAACTATGACTGTTCATTCCGTATTATTTATTTATCGTCTGCATATTTGTGTACCAATTCGGGCATAAAACACACGATACACAATTTATATTTAATAGAGAAATACATGTTCTAGGCAATAGTCTGAAGGACATTTAACGTATGACTACTAAACTCTTAACTACTTAATACTGAAGAACATATATTTAACTCAAATATTATTTATTCAGGTGTGGCACTCCTGTTTGTTTAATTAGTTCAAATTAATAAGTATGGGATTACTTTTGATTTTTTTTTAGTTTTAATTTAATTCTCTCTCGTAATGTTGTGTTACGTTAATGTTTGTATGGGTTGCACACATTTCGTTCTTCGAATAGTCACGTTAGGACTTGGACCATGGTAGGGTTACTATGGTCCTAGCCCTAGCATGGCTATTCGAAGAATCAAATCACCAAAATTTAGATATTAGAGTAAACAAGCAGTAACCAATGGTTTCATCAAGAGGAACACCAATATCAGAACTACAACAAAGTAAGTTGTGCTGGAATGAACCTACTTTTTGTTTGGGTGGGAAATTTTCAAATGAAGAAGTTATTTCTTCTCTAGNCATTTTATCAGCAGCCTTAGTGACATCGCGGCATTTAATTAAATAGCTAGGCAAATGACTTGGTTCAATATCCTTTAATGACTTGCCTAGACAAGTAGCGGAACATAAGGCACAGGGAGCTTAGGGCTCGGGGTGCCCCACGGATAGGTTAGTATCGAATGGAATGAGGAATGCCATTCATGATAGGTTCCTTTAAACCCTGCAGACAGACATGGGAGCCCCGCGTAGTGGGTCTCCGTCATTGAGGTTTGAATGTTGAAATTGATTGTTGTTTGAATTTAGAATTCCCAAAATTAAATGTTTCATAAATTTTCGACACACGGTTACCCTTTTATGAACGGCCTAAGCATCTGCCAGCCCGTTAATTAATTATTGTATAAGACACATTGGCTGGATGTAATTTAGGCCAATAGCCAATTAACTGGCTGATTAAGCCAATTGGCTGCGACATACATATAGGTAGCGCGGCGATGCGACGCCGGCGCACCGCACCAACAGTCGGTCTTACCCGCCTAGTTGGATGTTTCATATCAAAGAAAACTTTCAAGCCGAGTCGTTAGGGAGCGTTCAAGTATTACGTTACGCAATTTTTGAAGATTCTTGACCCTCCCTTCCCCCCATGTAACGCGCCGTAACGTATATCTGTACCCGCCTCCCCCTCCCTAAACGTTACGTATCATCCAAGTGACAATTTTTACCTAAAAGTCACAATTATGTCTACTACTCTCATGTTACCAAATTTTAATTAATAAATGTCATTTCAAGAAAAATATTGATGTTTATTTTTTNATCCAAGTGACAATTTTTACCTAAAAGTCACAATTATGTCTACTACTCTCATGTTACCAAATTTTCTAATTAATAAATGTCATTTCAAGAAAAATATTGATGTTTATTTTTTTTTGGCAAAATGACTACGGTTTAGTGACTGTGTAACTCGAAAATATGTTTAGTGAGCTAGCGTTAAATAAAAAAACAATGTTACGTAACGCGTTGTTCGAACACCCCTCCCGCCCCTGTAATGCATCGTAACGTTTTACAAGACCCCCCCTCCCCCCAAATGCGTAATACTTGAACGCCCCCTTAATGTCAATAAATAAAGTTAACTTGATTGAAGGTGGTTGAGTCGAGTGGAGGAAATGACATAAAATGTGAGTTATAAAAGTTATAATATAACTTATAAGCCCTCATCAGTAAAATTACCTATCTTGAACGGTTCCGTCAATAATATAGAGCTTTTCAAAAACTGGTACGATTGATTTTGTATATCGGTTTGGTCGCACGTAGATTATTTCAGTGACCTAGCTACAAATAGACGATACAACTTTGGGTTCAGAACTCTAGTTAGCGTCCAACGATGATATGTAAAGATCTGCATATGTTTGATTCATGTTTATATATCAAGTAACAAACGCTTACTTACATACCTGGCCTGCACTGGAAGACACAGCGGTGCAGCGCTAGTAGGCCCCTCACTACTTGAACCCACGACGGGCGGTTGCGAGCATCCGTTGAATGAGGGAAGCGCAGTATTAGCTGTTGTGATTTTGCTTGGGTCAGGCTTATATTCTGTTAATGACCTAGCCTGCAGCTGCAGCTGCATCGACTGAATGTCCGGCTTTCGATATATCACGAGTCCATTCACTAAATGTCTAAACAAACACACATATAACTTGAAGGACGCGCTTTATTTTCGTTGCGAAATTGCGAATCGCACTGGAAATAAGTTTATTTGCTGAAATGCGTGTTGATCGAGCGGACTAGCAAATGAAAGTAGCGTCACAGCTGTTAGTAACAGAAATAGCGCGTATGACAGTAAGCACCTACCCTGTAATATTATGTAGTTGTTGTTAATCACAAACGCGTCTTGTAACTTTTAATGTCACGAGCATAAAGTTTAACTTGCAATGTTTGGCGCAACAACTATTCAGTGCTTTGAGGACCTTTTAACACACCGTACAGATAAACATTCATTGATTTATCCCAAGTTAAGTCGATATTTTGACTAATGATGAGACACATTTGATTAATCTATTGTGATGTTTCTCCCCTGAGTCTCATGCGCAGATAATTTTTGTGGCAATGGGAAATAAAACTGCTGAAATGAAGCTTGCTTTTATTACATAGTGAAAGAACTTTTGTTTTGAACTTTCATGTGCAGAAGAAGTTGATAGTGAGTTTCAAAGTTTTAATTATATTAATCAAATCCATCGTCGAATGCATTCAAGTTTATCGAAGTGAGGTCAGTAAACGATAAAGAAACTCGTCGATTTCGCAGTAGTTCAGGGACAGTTACAATTTACAAAATAATAAAATAGTAACGATAGCAATGAGAGGGACAAAAATGTTGGGTGCCTTGGCTAGGTCGACGGGCCTAAAACGACAAAATTTAAGCATGCCCTTGCAAAGCTCTTTCGATCCATACTATAATATGTATTATAAATGCGAAAGTGTGTCGGTATGTCTGTCTGTTACCTCTTCACGCTTAAACCGCTGAACCGATATAGATGAAATGTGATATAGAGATAGTTTGAGACCCGGGAAAGGACATAAGATAGTTTTCATCCCAGAAACCATCCTTTCAGGGGGTGAAGAGGCGTGGAATTTTGTATGGGAGTCCATCATTACTGAAGATAAACTTTGTACTTTTGTATTTTTTATTTATTTTTTATTTAGTGCAAAGCACTAAATAAAAAATAAATAAAGATTATATTTAAGCGTTTTTGANTAAAAAATAAATAAACATTATATTTAAGCGTTTTTGAAAAATAAAAAATGGCTTGCCAAAGTAGCTATTCCACGCGGACGAAGTCGCGGGCAAAAACTAGTTTAAAATATAATTCGTTTTTTTTAAGCTTCTATGATATCTTATTTATGTAGAATGGTGCTAGGTGCTAGGTGGAAAGCAAGTTTTCCGTCTCAGGTCGAAGGCGGGATTTTCCCATTCTTCCTAGAAGTATAACTATAACGGCTGCCAGTGTATTATTTGCTAGGTTTAGCTAAAATATTTCAATGATTCTATTGTTATACCGATGCAGTAAGTGTCGTTAACATAATATTATAGACACAGAAACACTAAATTGGATGACATAAACAAGCTCACGGACGGATGTTTTGCTTTGACGGCGTGACTCACATTCGTACCTACAAGGCGCCAGTAGATATTGAAAGGTTGTACAAATACACACGCCATGCCACTTAAAACAAGGATCATTCCCAGTTGCAGCTAAAACGTCATTAAAATAAATTAACATAGGTAGGTATGTACCTAGGAATTCATGGGTCCATGAAGGGCATACGTCGATTCGGATTTTTTCTGTCCTTTTGTTTTAATTAAAGTAGCTCTAAAAATGACAAATATTTTTACTCTAATAGATATTAGAGATTATTATACTGATTAATCATTATTATTATTAATTATATTAAATTAATATTACTAATTATAATCATGATTAATTAATAATTAATCAATATCCAATTGGACATTGATTCGCGCAAGAAAACAGTGTTTGGAATGACAAGGGGGAGCCCTTTTCCCAGCGGTGAGATACAATAGGTTATACAAAAAACAACGGACATTTGTATGGAAGAAACGTTTCGATCGAAAAAAAATATAAAGACAACATAGGGTATAAGTACATACTTAATACGCACAATTCATGTAGGATAGTTTAATATACTGTTTCATTTTCTTAATAATGATGTATAGGGAAATAAAAATATTAGGGGGGCCGGAAGAGGGCAGCGTATGCCCTCCTCCGACGCCCGATGCGCCTGCTGCGGGCCGGGAGAGCGGTTGAGATCTCCCTCTCCCTTTCCGCAGCCTCCTTCTGCGCGATAACTGTCTCGCAGAAGGAGACCACCGCGTCCCAGGACTCCTCACCGCCGACCATAGCATGAACTACGGCCGGCAGCGAGAGGTTACCGCCTACCACAGAGATGAGGGCACGGCGCGGCTCCTCCCAAGCGGCACACTCTGCCAGCGTATGCCGCGCTGTGTCCTCCCGACAGTCGACGCAGTGGTGACATCGAGCGTCCGGCTCCCTGCCTATGCGACACAAGAACCTCCCGAAGCAGCCGTGCCCCGAGAGGACCTGCGTCGCACGAAACGACAGGGAGCCGTGCCTTCTCCCGAGCCAAAGGTCGAGCACTGGCCGGATGGCCTCGATGGTGATGAGGCCGGCGGTAGGGCTCGAGAGCCTGTCCCGTCATTCCGCCACCAGAACCTCGCGCAGCTGCGAACGACGCAACTCCAGGTGTCGCTGCGTCAATCGCTCGCCGCGCGCCCGCGCGTCCTCGCGCCACCTGTGTAGTGACGCGAGCACTTTCGCCTCCAGGTCCCACGGCGGAGATCCGGCCACTGCGCAAGCCGCCTCGTAGGAGATCGTGCGATATCCCCTGATGACTCTGACGGCCATCAAACTCTGCGGCTTCCGCAGAACAGTGATGGTTCTGGCCGTCAGGTCAGCCGCCTAGATCGGGGCCCCATAAAGGGCCATCGATCGCACGATCCCCACGTACAACCGCCTACAAGCGGTGCTCGGGTCCCCCAGATTGGGAAGCAGCGTTGACAACGCCTCCGCCGCGCCCAACAACTTGGGCGCCAGCCGCCGGAGGTGGGGGCCGAAATCCCACCGGCTGTCGAGCACCAATCCCAGGTACTTCATGGTGGACTCGACAGCGATACGGGCCCCCCCGACCACAATGTGCGATCCCGGCGGCGGCGCTCGCCGGGGGCCATGAAAAACAATGGCCTCCGACTTGTTGAGGGCCACCTCCAGGCCGAGGCGCCGTATGCGGCTCACCACCTGTGAGACCGCAGCCGTCGCCAGCAACGCTGCCTCCCTGTGCGAGCTCCCCCGGGCAGTGACCAGTGTGTCGTCAGCGTAACACACCAGGTTCACTCCCGGCCGGAGCTCGCCCCTCAGCACCCAGTCGTACCCGATGTTCCACAGGAGCGGGCCCAAGACCGAACCCTGCGGAACACCGCACGACATGGGGCGCTGGTATCTGCCATCGCGTCCCAGATAGGTGACACACCTTTCCGCCAAATAAGCCCCGACGACGCGGCGGAGGTAGGGAGGCACTCGATGATAACGCAGTGCCTCCCGAATACAACTCCAGGGCAGGGTGTTGAAGGCGTTGGAGATGTCCAAGGACACCGCCAACAACACACCGCCCCGCGACACCGCTTCCTCCGCCAGGACTCTCACTCGGGATATCGCCGTCACAGTGGAGCGCCCTTGCCGAAAGCCGTACTGGCATTCGGCCAGGTCCGGCCCCTCTCCGCACAAGTGGCCGACGAGGCGGGCTGCGACTATCCGCTCAAACAGCTTTCCCACCTCGTCGAGCAGCACTATGGGCCGGTACGCGGACGGCGAGTCCGCAGGGCGCCCCGCTTTCCTGAGCAGGACCAGACGACCAGATTTCCACTGAGCGGGAAACTGGCCCTGCTCAAGGCACGCCGAGTAGAGTCCTCTCAGTCGGGGCTCCAGCTCCTTCAGAGCTAGGGCCAACGCGCAGCCGTGAATTCCGTCGGCCCCCAGAAATACGCCCCAACAATGCCAACGCCGTCCGCAAGGGCGGCCACCCAGCCGTGACCTCGGGACGGGTCGACAAAAGCCCCGCCGATGATGGCCATNAAGGAAGCTCTCGAAGTCGGCGAGGCTCTTGTTGGGCGAGAAATACGCCCCAACAATGCCAACGCCGTCCGCGAGGGCGGCCACCCAGCCGTGACCTCGGGACGGGTCGACAAGAGCCCCGCCGATGATGGCCACCGAGCCGTCCAGGTCACCCACCCAATCATCTCGGGGGGGGACGTAATACGGCTCGGCGACCACAGCCACATGGATCGACCACTCTGCCATGCTCTGGAGTATGAGATCCTGAGCCCTGGCAGACTGGTTGATATTGCCCTGGAGGAAATGGTATTGTGCCATTATACACAATCCATTTCCTCGGCACCATTCTTAGGCCGGGAGTCAGCCGAAGAGCAACCAGGCTGAGGGGGGTGTAAAGAGCCCCCGACAGCCTTGGTTGTCCTCTTCTTATTGCCCTTCTTTGGGGCGGGCGGGCAGGCCTTTCTGCCCACAACGTGCCCGCACGTCACCCGGCGGACATCCACCGCTTCGGGCAACGGCCGCCACGACCTCCTCTGGGGTCGTCGAGTCGTCCAGGCCCTCGACTCGCAGTTCAGCGGTCTTCACTGGCCTGGACACTCGGACGTCCTCTTCCCTGAGGACTTCCCGCAATTTGGCGGCCAGGATCTCCGCCTTCTCGCTGCCCCAGGGCCCAGACACCTCGAACAGCCGCGCCCCCGTAACCGCCGACTTCATCCTGAAGCCGGTCGGTGAGCCAAGGTCGGGGAATGCGACTTTGGCCTTCGCCTGCGCGAGGACCTCCTTATAAGTTAGGCCCCTCTCGATAGCTTCGGGCTGCAGTGTGATAACCACAGCCGCGGAGCGTGGGGCCTTACCCTTTCGGGACCTCCTCTTCTTTTTCCTCGGCGTGGGCTTGGGCTGAGCCGTTGCCGGTGGTGCCGCCTTCTTCTTGCGACCCCTTTTGACGACCGTTGTCCAAGCCTCTGTTGGGTTGGACGCGGTCGCCGGGGTCGCAGTTGAGCTGGAGAGAGTGCTGACGCACCCTCCGAGGGCTTCTTGGGCCCCTCCGCGGGCTTTTTGCCCCCTTTCCAGCTGTGGCCGCCACAGTCGACGGCCCTGGCCTTGCTGCCTCCTCCATCCTCCGTTTGTCCGCCGCTAGCGGTGGCCGTAGGTTCTGGTCCGGGAGGAGCCTTGACTCCAAGGCTTCCAGGCGGGCATTCATCATGCCCCCACACTGTTGCAAGCAGATGCGGACGATCCGTTCGATGTCCGCATCAGGCGCAATTGTAGGGGCAGGGGCCGACGGCGGGGACGCAACCACCGGAGAGGCGGCAGCTGCGGGAGCCACACGCTTCATTGGAGGG
>NDFZ01003257.1:7318-25435 GCA_002192655.3 Mamestra configurata | reverse complement strand
GTGACCTAACCTAGCGTGACCTAACCTAGCGTGACCTAACCTAGCGTGACCTAACCTAGCGGGAAAAGCAAAAAATCAAGGAGTGACTTGAGGCAGTCGGGAAGAACCTCGTCGACGAGGAAGTGACCAACAGGGACCCGCTTCTGATTCTGAGGGACGTATTACTCGTACACAATGACGAGAAAGTCCTCAAAGCCCTCAGGAAGAAGCGTAGCTGCCTCCAAATGCCAAATTTTCCAGGCCAACCTGCAACGCAGCCAACTCCTCTTGGAAGCGTAAACGCGCAAAGTGTCCGTGGCATTGCTCCAGGAGCCCTACGTGGGTCGAGTGAGAAGGATGAAGGGCTACCAGGGCATAAGGGTCTTCCAGAGCTCTGAGGGAGGAGAAGGTACTGTAAAGGCAGCAATTGCCGTCCTTGACCACGATTTGGACATCTTACAGTACCCGCAACTCACCACAAACAACATCGTTGTGGTGGGAGTCCGAACCAGAGCCTGGACGATCACGCTGGTGTCCTACTACTTTGAACCCGACAAGCCCGTGGAGCCATACCTGGAGCATTTGCAGCGAATAACGCGAGAGATTGGCTCTAGCAAGTTGGTTATAGTAGGAGATGCAAATGCGAAGAGCACTTGGTGGGGTAGCGGCAGCGATGACGCGAGAGGGGAGCTCATGTACGGGGCATTGGGTGAATGGGGATTGCACGTCCTCAATAGTGGAGACACCCCGACTTTCGACACCGTGAGGGGCGGTGTCAGATACAGCAGCCTTGCGGACGTGACGGCGTGTTCAGAGGACATGCTGGACCTGGTAGATGACTGGCGTGTAGAAAAGGGTCTCACGAGTTCCGACCACAACGGCATTGGTTTCGGCATTAGTCTAGAAAAATCAAAAGGAATTAGAATAGAACGCACAACTAGAAAATACAGTACTGTATACTACTGGTACTATATTTTCTGATACAGTTTCATATGAAACTGTCTCAAATTATGCTGGAAAATAATTTATATCAAGAAGCAACAAACAATTACCACTTATACCCATGCCATTACAGATGCATGCTCATAAACTATACCCATAAATAAGACGAAAGAAATACTTACCATGCCGTGGTGGTCCGAGGAACTCGCTGAGTTGAAGAGGCTGGTCGCTACCTGGAAACGCCGAATCAGGAACGCAGGGCCAGTCCGGAGAGCGATGGTTGTCAGTCTGTACCTGAAAGAAAAGGAAAATTATGAAATAGCTGCAAAGAAGGCGATCGAGGAAAGTTGGAAGGGGTTTTGCGGTAAGCAGATCAGAGAGGGAGTCTGGAAAGGGATTTATAGAGTCATGAGAAGGGTAGTAAATAGAGAGGAAGATTTGCCGCTACAAATGGGAGGAGAGACTCTGGACGCATGGGGCTCGGTGAAACCTTACGTTCTACCCCGCGGACCGAGAGGAAGACGACAACATGGACCATCGCCAAACAAGAGAACTGGCAATGATGGTAAACGAGTGGAGTCATGATGAACGGCATGACCCACCGTTTACTCAAACCGAGCTTGATGAGTCCATGCGGTCGTTTAACCCAAAGAAGGCCCCGGGAGCCGACGGCTTCACAGCGGACATTTGCTCCCAGGCCATAAACTGTGATCCTGCGTTCTTCCTGGCACTGCCTAACAAATGTCTAGCTCACCACCACTTCCCAAAGGCCTGGAAGGAAGCGACGGTGGTTGTGCTCAGAAAGCCGGGCAAAGACTCGTACACCGTACCGAAGTGGTATAGGCCGATTGGGCTCTTGCCTGTCCTAGGGAAAGTGTACGAGAAAATGCTGGTTGCTCGTCTCAAATACTACCTTCTCCCTCTCTATACTCTCGTGCAGTACATCCGCGCAAAACTGACGCAGATGAAAATTGTCACACTCGTGTCACTAGACATAGAGTTAGCCTTCGATAGTGCGTGGTGGCCTGCCATCAAGGTACGATTGGCTGAGGAAAAGTGTCCTGTGAATTTGAGACGATTAATGAGCAGTTATCTCAGTGACAGGAGGGTAAAGGTGAGATACATACGTAGGGGAAGAGAGCAAAAGGTCGACCAGCAAAGGTTGCGTTCAGGGATCTATCGGGGGACCGATTCTATGGATTCTTCTACTGGACCCACTTCTGAAAGAGCTGGATTTGGAGGCAACTACTGCTGCAAACAGGCGATAGCTGTAGTTGCAGCAGTACAAGCACCAGCCGCTAACAAGTTAGAAGCCAAGAGGGGCGTGCTGCAGCCAACCAGCGAACGAACTCATCATCATCCTAGGCCTAGCCCTTCCCCAATTATATTGGGGTCGGCTTCTAGTCAAACCGGATTCAGCTGAATAACAGTATTTTACGTGTTGCGGCTGCCTACCAGACTTCCACAACCCATTAACTGGGTAACACGGTACTTCTTGGCAAATCTGGAGTCAGATTTACAGGCTTCTGACAATCCGTAACGATTGCCAAAGACCTACAAATGACAGCCGGGACCAACGACTTAACGTGCTTTCCGAGACACGGAGGAGTCTCGTATGTTAAGATGGTCACCCATCCACAGACCGACCTTGAACCTTGAAGATCGACCCGTGTGGCTGTTATTATTTAGCCACGTCGTAATAAATCCCTAAGCATAATAAATACAAAAAGTTACAATAAAAATTACTTACCTAAGAAACAAACACATTTTTTTAAGTGAAAACTTCTTTAGGCGCGTTGAGCACTTTTTGGGTGAACAAAAACCATGGAACTCGCGTCATCGTCACCGAACGCTTTGGGTGAACAAAAATCATGGAACTCAAAAATTAAACAAAAACGCTTTACACCTTCTTTATTACTCCTATAAACTGGTATATTTCTTATCAGAATTAAATTATTTTAAACTTTTTAGTGTTTTTATTAACAAGCAATAAAAGCTTGTTTTTGTAAAAAAAAAACTTTTTTTTTGTGTAATTACTGTGACTACTCACATTCAAATTATTTTTCTCCCTATATATAATGTGAGTTTTGAAAAATTAAGCAAAATGATTTGCAACTATCCACCTCGTTCACCTCGTCAGGGGTTGATTTTGCAAAAATTGTTAGATTTGTTTCAATTATCCCACTTTTAGTTTGTTCATACCAATTCCCACGTAAATTGAAGTAAGCAATAATGTTCTCCCTTAAAAACTTCATCACCCCTTTTCGGCCCTAAGTTATGACAAAGAGGATCTTAATTTTTAGTATCTGGCATACATAGGTACCTAGGAAACCGCTGGCAGAAGCATTAGGTACCTACCTAATAAAGTCAAGCCGGGGTTTATTTTCGAAAAATCCAAATATTTGTTATTCTTATTTTTCTTATCCAAATCTTTAATGCCGTGTTTCAACTTCATCGGATTTTTCTTACTTAGAGCATTTTTATACCCGTCGTAACTTTGAAATGAAAGGTCCGATTTTAATAATTTAAAGTGTAATTTACGTGTACATAGTAATCAACCTTAATTATCAAACAATTTAAATGTATAAGGATTAATATCTTGATATCAAAATTATATGCGCTGCTGACTTGTGGCGCACACAACTTGGGTTATAGTTAAGAGTGGGTCACTGATAGCCACAGAATATTCTGTTTATAATATACTTCATTGAATGGTTCTTTGAAAAACAATGTCTTTTTCCTGCNATTGAATGGTTCTTTGAAAAACAATGTCTTTTTCCTGAGGAAATGGTGGGTTTTCGTAAAGCACGATCTTGTCTGGATAACCTTACGCGGTTGGTTTCTGAAATTCAACTTGGATTCTCTAAAAACTTGGTTACAGCGGCTTGTTTTATAGACATCGAAAGTGCATATAACAATGTTGATATTCCTTGTCTTTTACATATTTTAGATCAGTTTGGGGTTGGATCAAAAGTCTGTGGTTATTTTACAGACATTTACAAGTGGCAACATATGATTGTGAGATGGTTAGATGTACTGGCCGGGGGCTAGCTCAAGGAGATCCACTGGCTCCACTATTATTTAACATTTTAACACTACATATATGTAAGAAAGTTGTCCAGGTAAATATATCTCAATATGCTGATGACTTTGTTTTGTATTCTTCAAAAAGTAATTTAGAATTAGCGTTTGAAGAACTTCGGTCTGCATTACGATATACCAAAGTGTTAATTGATAAGCTAGGTTTAACTATGTCTCCAAATAAAACTAAGATTTGTGTTTTTAAAAAGGGTTGTTTTAGGAGATTAATTGACTTTAATTTTGATGATGTCTCCATTGAAGTCGTTAATTGCGTAAAATATTTGGGTCTATGGCTGGATAGTTCATTAAGGTGGGGTAAACAAATCAATGAAATTTCACAGAAAGTAATGAAATTTATTAATTTACTTAAAGTCTTATCTGGTCCGGGGTGGGGACTCCATCAAAAACACCTAAGACGTTTGTATATTTCTATTATTCGTAGTAGAATTGATTATGCCAGTTTCTTGTTTGACAATAGTTCTAACTCTAAACTAATAAAACTTGATAGGGCTCAGAACCAGGCATTACGTGTTATCGGCGGATTTATAAGGAGTACCCCGATACATGTCATGGAAAGCGAGTTATGCCTCCCTCCACTTCATATTCGTAGAAGATATTTAGGTATAAAGTTTATACTTAAATCAAAGTCTTTTTATAATAGTAAAACTAGCAAGTCACTAGAAAACCTCTCACTCGTTACTGGTTCCAATTATTGGCAGAACAAGAAGCTGCCATTACTTATTGATATACTCGCACAATTTAATTCAGTTCCAATCCACTCAAGCGTTAAACTTGAAATGTTTTCTCTTGAAACGTGGGTAAGTAGTATAAACATTAGAAATATAGTATTTGATAAAATTCCAACCATTTCTCAAGCTAAACGACGCTACAGTACTGTACAATTAAAACACCTATGTACGACATACATCCGAGAACGATATCAAGGTTATCATACAATTTTTACTGACGGCTCTAAAGACAAACAACTCGGCGGCGCTGCCTTTTTGGATCCCATCCTTCTGAACCAAATGAAAATTAAGATTGATTCAAATATTTCTATTATGCACATTGAATTGATCGCAGTATTGGAAGCTTTGTCCTATATTCAATCAATTAATGGTAATAAATTTGTGATCCTGACGGATTCCAAAAGTTCACTGCTACATTTGGCTCGGCACACTTCTCATATGCGAGGTACTCCGACAGCCTACCTTATTTATGAATTGCTTTTAAAACTGCAATCTGATGATAAAACAGTTTGTCTTCAATGGATCCCGTCGCACGTTGAGCTAGAAGAAAATGATATGGTTGATTTGCTCGCCAAACAAGCTTGTGTTGATGGAATACCCATGAATATTACCCCACTGTATTCGGATTTCTTTGGAAAGGCAAAAACACAATGTTTAGAACTTTGGCAGGAATATTTTGACGAAAGGTCAAAAGAAAAGGGGATATGGTACCGAACTATCCAGCCAGAGATCTCCCGGGTTCCGTGGATTGACTGTAGTCTAAATAGAAATTTAATCACAATAGCTTTAAGACTTCGTTCCGGACATACTCCATCAAATAAATTCTACTTCTTAATGAAGAAAGTTTTGTCTCCAAACTGTGATGACTGTGGAGTGGTTGATGATGTCTTTCATATCCTGATGGAGTGTGTTCGGAACGAAAATACGAGGATCAATGTTTTTGGGCACTGTAAATCTTCCGATATTGGTATTTGTAACTCAATACTCGCTTGTCCAATGTCCGAGAATGCTAAACAGTTATATGAGTTAGTCTTAAGGTAGATTGTAAGAATTTTGTGATTTTTCTGTACTGGGCGATATGGTCGCTAAGCGACAAAGCCCTTTAATCAAATAAAAAAAAAAAAAATATATACTTCACTACCAGGTAACAAATGCTATAAACACATGTGTACCTATGTGGGGAGTACAGCTGAATATGACTGCTGAACGAGTACTGGCGCGTTACAATATGATTTGAGTAAAGCGATGGAAAAGTGCTGATGTTGTGAATGCGTGTGTGCCCTGTACGATACATGACTCGCACAAAAATCATCACTCTTTCTTTCAAACTGGACTTTGATTGAATAATTTAAAAAAAAAGCGGTCATTGTGACTTAACCGTAATAGACATATAGCCTCGTGGACTTTTTTCTAGGTAATAATGAGTACTTTAATTATGTGGTACATTATTTTTACGTATCATCAATAGTTTGCGCATGCGATGAGAGACATTTTATGTTTTTTTTTACACCTTGGGTTATTGGGTTACCTACATAATTCAAGTTTCAGTAGGGATCCCTAATTATTTCTGGAATTAAATATAGCCTATGTTATTCGGATGAGAGAAGATGTAGCTTTCTAACGATGAAAGAACAAACAAACAAACAAATCTTTCCTCTTTATAATATTAGTTTAGATGTACATATTTGCTTTTTTTAATCGTGATTTTTTAAAGGTACTTACAGTATTATTCCAAACACAACGAAAATATTTTCATTGCTGTATTGAAGCACCCGATTGTCATTACTTTTGGATCAGCCCTCTTACGAGTAGAGTTTTATACAAAACGCGAGGACGTTACACATTCCGACACAAATCAAGATTAAACATCCCAAGTTGTCGACTAAAAATACATTCATCAAGTCCGTATGTGATGTCCATAAAAATATATAACAAACTACCTGAACTAATAACAAAAAGAAGATAAAATAATCATATTTATAAAAAAATTGAAACAATATTTAATTGAAAAATGCTATTATAGTATTGAGGAATATTTAAATGATAAAATATAAGGTATGAAGAGTTATTGGATCTATTTTAAATATCAGTTTAGCTATTTAAAACTTCCTACTACATATATATTTGCTGTGCCCAACAGGGTCCATAATGATCACAATCTCTTTTTTAAATTTACCACCTAAGTACACATTGTGGAATGCAAATAAAGTATTGAGTACCTTACTGATATCACTACTATTCAGGAAAGTTGCATATATGTAATACGTCTTTGATTATTTCATGTTTTGACTTATTCATCTCTGTATATTATGAAAGGTGACGTTTCGCTTATTTGGAGTTCTTGCGAGCCGAATGGCAGTAGAATCAGTACTGTTCAAAAGTCGAAGACTCTTGTGAACTCGTTTTCCAAAGAACATTATTTTAGATCTACGAGTGAAGTAGTGCGTGAGAGCCGCGCGGGCACGTGTGTCGTGCAACACATGCGTGCCCGCGCTAGACTGCGATTAGTATAATGCTTCCATACGTAGTTATTAATAGGTTGATTCTGATGAACACATTGGCACAGCGTTTAGTGACAACAACTAGGTTCCTCGGATTCTTCAATATTTATTTAGAGTCAGTACAGTCAACCTCAACTCCGTGATAGCAGATGACACTGACAGCGTCTTTATTTAGAAGCAGAAGAAAATACTGCCCGCGGCTTCGCCCTCGTTAAAATGGGGTTTTATTTAGTTGCATGGAACCCTTACCTTTCTTCTAAAATAAAAGTAGCCCTTATAACACTAGCAGTGCGATTCTGTAAACATCTCACCATATAGGCTTTGGTAAAGTAGACAAAGAAGAAACAAGACGGAAATAACAGTTCACTTCAATTAAATCGTTTCAATTTCACGTTCGAATCAACTGAATCGGCGATTAAACAAATAATCACTTGCGAAATCGTGACCTACTTTTTAGGGTTCCGTACCCAAAGGGTAAAACGGGACCCTATTACTAAGACTCCAAGGTCCGTCCATCTGTCTGTCTGTCACCAGGCTGTATCTCATTAACCGTGATAGTTAGACAGTTGAAATTTTCACAAATGATGTATTTCTGTTGCCGACAAATACTAAAAAATAGATTAAAATAAATATTTAAGAGGGCTCCGGCTCCCATACAACAAACGTGATTTGTTTGCTCGTTTTTGCTCGATATTGATAACGGAAACATTCACATAATATTGAGTTATATTATTCTCTTTTAAATTAAATAATTAAATTAAAATAAAATTAATATTTAAGGGGGCTCCCATACAACAAACGTGATTGTTTTGCGGAACCCTTCGTGCGCATGTCCGATTCGCAGTTGGCCGGTTCTAAAAAAAGCCGATAGTTAAGTAAACTGAGTCATACTTTTGGATTATGTAAGGTTGAGTTATGAAGATGGTCAGTGTTTAACAAGTTAATAACCTGTTACACAATGGAGGATAGTCCCTTCAGCCCGAGAATTAGATGTGTTCGCTCCCCGCCGCCTGCACCCGCGCGCGCAGCCGTACCCACTCCTGCCCCTCAAGCTCCGAGCCAAAGGCACGATGACTTCGAAGGAATATCGACACCAGAAATTCAGAACTGGATAACGACCATTGATCAGAGCCTTCAAGAGTTGTGTGCTATTGCAGCAGAGGGCAAGCAGAAAATGCGCATCTATACCTTATACCGGAAGGTTGGACATGGAACATCGCAGATGGCCGTACAGCACAAGTCCATCAAATCTAAAGCCCTGCAATCATACAATGCTGTGAAAGCACTTGAAAGCCAACTCGACCTTTCGCAGCAACCAAAGTAGCTCAAGATGAAGTTGGAGAGTCAATTAAACCTGCACAACTTCCTTTTCTGACATGGTGTTGTTATAAGTGCCAGTAGTATGGTCATGCTGCTATGCTTTGTCGGCAGTCATCATATGTCTGCGGTCACTGTGGCGATCAAGGTCACTCAATCAAAGAATATCCAAAAAAGGGAGATGCGCTACTTACTCTCATTATCAATACAGAAAGCCAGACAAGCACAACACAGGCGCTGCTGACTGCCCGGCGAAAATAATGGCCGAAAAAAGGTACATTGATTCTATTGATTATGCAGGCGCCTCAGAGCGCCGTAAATAAATTATTTGTTTAGATCATTTAAGTTTTTTCTCGGTCTATATTTATATTTGTATTTTAGTACCATAGTTATGATTAACAATATAATTTATGAGTTAGATAATTTCCCTGTATCTGAGTCAAAAGTTTGTGAAGCTGAGAATTGCAAACAATATCTTCTCGGCTACAAAACTCCATTGACCGTACTAACACAAAATATTCGCAGTATTTTTAAGAATTTTGATAGTTTTTGCAACTGTAAACAACGATTAAACATAAATCGTGTTATTTAATATTTTTTTGTTTTAACCGAATGCAAGCTTGCCAAGCAATATAACATACCACTAATACCGGGATATAATATGTACAAAAGTACCTCCGGTAGTAGTAGTAGTAGCCTCCTCTCGCCTGAAAACCAGGATGTTCCAGTTCAGGCAAATAACACTAGTGAACTTGACACAGATTAAAGCAAAATTATTAACTTTTTTACATTATCAGTTGAATAAAATATTATTATTATACTTCATGCTCACTCCATCTAAGTTTACACGGTGGGATATTGACGGAACAGAAAACTAATACCTATTAGGTATGCATAAACTAATATTACATATCTTTTTTAATGACACTTTAGTTTTCGTTCAGAAACTTCAAGCAATCAGTTGAGTTAGTATTTATTGTAAGTTTGTAGAATGACAATTTGTGTTTTTAAGGAGTGTTATGTTTTTTTTTTTTATCACATATATATATTTTCTTTTAGCTCTTACTCCGCAGTTGGATGCGCTACTATATTATTCTATATATTCTTTTGTTAAATTTTGTTTCAGTTATTGTGTTTGTGTGTAAGTTAGTACCATGTTTGTCTAAAATATTGTTAGGTTAGCTGGTGGGTGGTGCAGAGTAGCACGATTTGCCCCTATTATTTATATATATTATTATAATATATTCATTTCTCCTATTTATGTCAGACAATGAGTCTTATATTTCTGCTAATGAATCTACTGCCTCTTCAAGCGAACTTAGCTTTTGCTCTCTCGGCGAAAACCTTGGTGACTTTCTGCTACAGAACTTTAATGATGGGTCTGGTCGGTTGGTGAATGTGTGTCACATTAATGCTCAAAGCATTCCCAGTCACTATAGCGAGCTCTACGATGCGTTTAATAACAGCAACGTTCACGCCATCCTGATCTCCGAAACTTGGCTCAAACCGCATCTACTGTCCACCACATACCCCCTTACTGGTTTCGTTCTTATAAGGAATGATCGTATCGGTAAGGGAGGTGGTGGTGTGGCCATATATCTTCGCAGTGATTTTCCTTATAAAATACTTACTTCTTCCTCTTCAATTTATTCTGCCTCTGCTGAGTATATTTTCCTTGAAGTATGCGTTAAAAGAGCCAAAACCGTTATCGGTGTTGTCTACTGTCCCCCCACTGTCGATTATTTCACTGAATTCGAATCAGTACTTGAATCTTTGGGTTCTGAGTATGCACACCACATAATTATGGGTGATTTCAACACAAACCTTCTTGCCCAAAATTCCCCTCGATCCCGTAAGCTTCTTCACCTTGTCGAGTCAGCTAGTCTGCACGTGCTACCTCTCCAGCCTACTCACCACAACACTGCGGACGATGACACCTGGCTCGACCTTATCCTCACCTCGAATCCTTCCCTCGTCTCCTCTCATGGTCAATATGATGCTCCAGGCTTCTCTCATCACGACATGATTTTCGTTTCCTATATCCTTAAAACACCTAAACCTCAACCCAGGGTCCTGTACAGGCGTTGTTTTTCGAGAATGGACGTCGAGAAACTAAAGAAGGATGCATCTGTCATCGACTGGGAGCTTATGATGGAGGCCACTTCGGTTGATGATAAGATTGCCATTTTCAATGATGTCGTAATCAGCCTTTATGACAACCACGCTCCCATCAAAAAAGTAAAGCTGAAACGTCCTCCTGCACCTTGGATGTCAAGAGGAATACGGACGGCCATGCGACGCAGGGACCGGGCGTTCCGAAAGCATAAGAGGGACCGTACTGACGAGAACTGGACACTGTATAAGGTTTCAAGGAATAGATGCAACCAGTTGATACGCAATGCTAAACGCCGCCACATTCTGGAAAATATTTCTTCTTCTTCTTCTGCCGATATTTGGAAATTCCTTGGAACTCTTGGTATCGGCAAACCACGACATTTAGACCTTCCGAATTCTATAGACTTAGACGATCTTAACTGTCATTTCGCTACTGTACCCACAATGGATCGTCAAGCCAAACAATTTACTCTGTCTCTAATCTCTGGTCTAACGCCTCCTCAAATAAATTCTTTTCGTTTCGTTCCAGTTGAACCGGGAGAGATCAGAAAGATCATTCTTTCCATAAAATCCAAAGCGGTTGGCTGTGATAATGTCACTCGTGGCATGATCATTACCATTCTGGAGCACATTTTACCTGCAATCAGCCATATTCTAAATTTTTCCCTGTACTCTGGAGTATTCCCCTCTGTGTGGCGTAAAGCCTATGTTCGTCCACTACCAAAAGTTTCCAATCCCACTCTTCCTACCCACTTCCGTCCAATTTCTATACTCCCTTTTCTATCCAAAGTGCTCGAGGCCTGTGTCCACAAACAACTTTCCAGCTTTGTGCATTTTAATTCTATCATAAGCCCTCTACAATCTGGATTTAGGCCCGGGCACAGCACTGTTTCCGCTCTCCTTAAAGTGACTGGCGATATAAGAGCTGGACTAGAAGACGCCAAAGTCACTGTACTAGTGCTGGTCGATTTCTCTAATGCCTTCAATACCGTCAGTCACGACATCCTTTTAGCCATTCTTTCCTATGTCATGGTCTCTCCTGAAGCACTGGAGTGGTTCACCTCCTATCTTCAGGGACGTCAGCAGTCGGTTCGCGTTGCGGACTCCTCATCTAGCTGGCGTGATTTGGAAACTGGCGTTCCTCAAGGCGGTATTCTTTCTCCTCTTCTGTTTTCTATTTTTATTAATCTTATTATTTCCGAACTTCAATGTGCGTATCATCTGTATGCAGATGACCTGCAGTTGTACCATCACGAGAGGGTCGACGAATTACCTGACGCTATCAACAAAATAAACAGGGACTTATTAGCCATAAAAACTTGGTCGGACAGATTTGGTGTTGCCGTAAACCCCGATAAGTGTCAGGCGATTATCATTGGGAGTTCTCGAAGCATCGCTAAAGTGGATGAAACAGCTTTGCCACCAGTTTTGTTCGACAGTAAAATCATCCCATTCAACACTGATGTGAAAAGTCTAGGTTTGCACATCGACAGTACCCTAAACTGGCGTACTCAAGTCGCTAGTGTCAGTCAGAAGGTTACTGGAACGCTGCGGGCCCTGTACCGTTTGAAAAACTTTTTGCCATCAAGCACGAAGACGATGCTTGTACAGACCTTAATTTTTCCTATCATAGATTATGGTGACGTGTGCTACTATGACCTGAATGCAGATCTCCTCAACAAACTTGACCGCCTTCTAAATTACTGCATTCGATTTGTTTTCAACCTGCGCAAATATGATCATGTCTCCGCGTATCGGTCGCTTTTAAAGTGGATGCCCATACGCGAGCGTAGGGAGCAAAGAGCTCTTACTACCTTGTTTTCATTTCTCAACTCTCCTAACTCTCCCAGTTATCTAGCCCCTCACTTTCAATATATTTGCGCCAACCACAATCGGAATTTACGCTCATCACATAACCGTCTTCTTCAATTTCCCACTCACCGTACTGACTTTATTCACTCTTCCTTCTTTGTTCAGTCTATTTCTTTGTGGAATTCGCTACCCCAGGAAATTAGGATGGTCACCAACCGATTAGCCTTCAAAGTTAAAGTTCGCGAACATATTCGTAAGAAGTTGGCAGTAGTATCATCACATCGCTAATGTTTTCCAATTACCTATTTGTTGTAATTGTTTAAGTATTTCGTGTACCTATTTATCTTGTTAATTTGAGTATTTATTATATATTTATATTGTATGTATAGTTTATATATTCGTATTATTTATTTAAATGTTTGTATGTATTAATTAAATATCAATCGCTTTTTATTCACCATATTGCACCTACCACCATTCTCTGCATCACCCAAAGGTTGACTGGTAGAGAATGCCTATGGCATTAAGTCCGCCTCTGTACATTTGTGTGCGTAAAGTGTAAATAAATAAATAAATAAATAAATATTAGACCGGCAAATGTCTGCCAGTGAAAGTCCCGTCCAAATCGGTCCAGCCGTTCCGCTCTAATCTGACGTGCACCTTGGGGTTTTGCATCAATGTGATCACAACCACCAGCTAGATTTCTAAAATTATGAATAACCTATCGCATTCCCGCATGGCGGACGACAGCTTGCGTGTGGCACAGAGAGGAGCCTGAGTCCCAGCCGGCAGCCGTGGGACGCTACAAGTGTTCACTCAAAGGCCTATCGTAGTGAGAATATTTGCGTTGTTTTTCCACTGGTCTATTAGGTGACCCACTGGTGTGTCGATGGCCCCAGTGAGCATCCCACCACGCCACCCGCAGGCCAGAAGCAACGCAGCGTGCCGTATGTTGCTTACTGAACAAGTTAAACGTGTGGTGTATTCGATTGTTTACATCAATTTCCTCCACTATTCTTAAAAAACATATTATTTCGTCGAACAGAAATGGTTGCTTCTACACTAGTGTGCTCGCATGGCTGCACTCGTAAATTACGATTAGCTATACATAAATAGAATGAGATTGTAAATTCTATTAGAGTCGCTATCTTAGTTGACAGACATCAGTGAGAATAATGAGAGCGTGCGTACGCGGGGCGGCGCGGCGGCGGGCGAGCCGAGTTTAGATCACAATGAAAGTGCTAGTAGCCATATACAGTCGTACATCATCAAGTATGTTGATCCTGCCACGACGTGGGAATCGAACCCAGGACACTCAGTAGAAGATCTTGCGTCCATTAATGTGTGTCCAACTCTGGCGGCTGTACGCGTACAGTAACTGCAATTGTTTGGTGCGCCTCTTTAAGAAATGGTTGCTGTTACACTAATGTGCATACTCGTAGATAACGAGTGGCTGTACTTCAATAATGTTAGACTGTTTAGGCTCGCACGGCGGGCGCAACCTCACGCGCATGCAGTTCCGTTGGTTTCCATACTGTATATCTCAGTTGTAAATTTTCTTTCGATGATGACGGACTATAACACGACTGCCGTTATACTAATTGCTGCAACATCGGCTATTTTATTACTCACAAACAAGAAAAAGAAAATACAGGCAGCAGGCAGGTTCCAATTTTAAAATAAGACAGTATATATACAGCACCTGCACCTGCAATGTGGGTCCCAGAAAATGCCCGACGACATCGCGGGAGACCCAGGCGAAGATGGCGGGACGAGCTTGACGCCTATCGGCAAGATTGGTCCACACTTGCCCAAAGCTGGGAGGAATGGAAGGAAGAAAGGGAGGCCTTTGCCCTGCAGTGGGACACAATTGGCTAAAATATAAATATACAGCACCGGGGTTGAAATCAGAAACGAACTGAGCGGGTGAGTCGACGGGAGAAATAAGGTGCTGCGCGCGAACTTGAAATGCACGCGCGCAGCTTGCGAGCGTATCGCCAGCGGCGCATTCGTCAGATCTGGACACACCCTAAGATTAACTCAATATAATGATAATTTGTTCAGCTGAGTGCGGCTCTGATCAGACAACGTATTACCCACGTGTGATGTCTACTTCTAATAAGAAGATTACTAAATCTTCTACAATGTCTCGACGCTGTATAGCGTTGTAATGGTTTGAAACCTCTGTAACTAGGTTTACAACAGTTACAACGCTATACAGCGTCGAGGCAAGACAAAGGCCACTCGGTGCGTTGCAAACGCCGCACCGTAATGAATTCAAAAAAAAAAACATATAGTCGAATTGAGAACCTCCTCTTTTTGGAAGTCGGTTAAAAATATATGATTGTTAGTTGTTGCTCGCGGCTTTGCTTGCGTAATCCAAAAATTTAAATCTAAACTAATATTATACAGAGGAAAGATTTATTTGTTTGTTTGTTACGGTTGGGCTCAAAAATTACTCAACCGATTTTAAAAATTCTTTCGCCATTACAAAGCTACATTATTAACTTAAAACATAAGCTATATTTTATTTACGAAACAAAAGAGTAGTAAAAATTTGCCTAATACACATTATTTGACGAGCGCTGAGAAAACTATTTTTGATACATAAAAATAATGATTAAAGTACTTATTATTACCTATAACAAAGTCCACGAAGGTATATATCTAACTGTTATGGTTAAGTCACAATGACCCCTTTTAATTCAAAGTTAGTATTAATATTATAAATTTTGGTACCATGATATAAATCCTTATCCATTTAAATGGTTTGATGATTAAGGTTGATTATGTTCATGTTAATAACACTTTAAATTATTCAAATCGATCCTTTCGTTTAAAAGTTACGACGGGTATAAAAATGCTTCAAGTAAGAAAAATGTTGCGGTTTGAGCAAACGGGGGAGAATCTTAATGCTTGGTCCGATGAAGTTGAAACACGGCATTAATAATTTCTATAAGAATAACAAATGTTTGGACTTTTCAAAAATAAACCCATAAAGGGGCGAAAAGGGGTGATGAAGTTTACAGGGGATTATTGTTTACTTCAATTTACGTGGAAATTGGTATGAACAAAGTAAAAGTGGAATAATTGAAACAGATCTAACAATTTTTGCATATTCAACCCCTGACGGGGTGAACAGGGTGAACTGTTGCGCTGATCCATTGACCACAGTATCAGCAGCAGTAATGGCTGGGTAATTAATAAAATTGTTTGTGCTTAATTTTCTAAAACCCACCTTTAACCCTACTCAATCCGCGCGGACGAAGTCGCGGGCGAAGTGCTACTTTGTAATAAAAAAAAAATCAAATCGATGTAAAATGTTGTATAATATTTGACATAAGTTGAACGTTGTCACGAGTCCAGCGATATCTGAAGTTTTCTTCTCAATTAGGTATCCACCAGTACCACTTTACTTTTATCTGCTCAGATCGATCATAGGCCTCGTTCAAATCCAGGGTGGCGCAGGTGGTTGTGCACGCCAGGCAGCACATGTCCTATGAATGGGATCCACAGTGCCACTGTGTCGGCGATGGGCGGAGGATATCCCAGTTGATCAGATATTTCCACCTACAGCTGCCAACCTGGATCCAGATTGACCACTGCATTACAAATCAGAGCTGTTTAACGATTACAGCTTAGGTATGTAAATCAACGTGAAATCAAACGTCAGATCGTAGAATTCAGATATTTTTCACCCGACTACGGCGAAACGAAAAGAGGTTTATGATGTTGACCGGTATGTATTGTCGAAATAAAAAGTCGTTTGTCAAAAAAATAAACTGTATAAAATGAATGAATGACAAATTTAAAAACTATTTGTTTATTTATAATGCTATATTTCTCATGAGAAAATTTGGTCGTAATCTGCCCGAGATTTTGAACCACTTTACCAAAGGAATCAGTATTGGAGTCGCGACAGTTCGCTACTCGAAAAGATGCCCTAAAATAGCCCTGACCTGCACGTGCACATAGATATGTACATCTTCCCGTACGGGTTGAAGGGAGAAAGTAATATATTTCTAGAGAAATTTATGCCTTCATAACAACAGTATTTTAAATAACATTACATAAAATATAAACATAATTTATAAGTACATAACTTCAGCCTTCATACCAAATTTCGGCTTCCAAGGACTTCAGGAAGTATCCTACAAAATAATGTATTTTAGACAGATCTGCACCCCCCGTAAAGAGAGGTTATAGGTTTTTTTATGTTTTCATTATTTGTGAGCAATTCGTATGCGTCTGAATGGCTGGTTGCCTGTATCGCTTCACGTCAGACTGGTGACCAAAAGTCAATTAATTGCTACGTAAATAACGGGACTTGAATATGAGCAGCCATTCTAATGTCAGGATAGGTGGTCCACTCTCCGTTTGTGTACACTATTCAAATTCATCTGCGAATTGTTTCAGAACAACTCACCGATGATCATCGACACCTTGTACAATAGAGTATTTCTATTATATTTTTAGGCATACGAATATGTTTTATACTATGCCAAGTTTCAGAACATACAAATTAAATTTGCCGTATGAGGATAATTTTCGCCAAGATCTTTCGTAATGCATACGATACGTTCATTTTAAAATAATATAAAATCTACTGATTTGATATCTTTAGTGGTTTGAGCGGAGGGACATTTTTGCGAATATTCTCTGTTTTAAAATTAAGGAGTGGTACTGATTAGGCGATATACAGGATTTGATCTATTTTTCTATTGCAATCCTGTTCTGTGTCACTCCGAGACCACCTCCTGCCGGCAATATCTATCTATATAGTAACTAGCTCGTTGCGCTTCCTGATTCGCGGTCTTATCTAGAAGGAAACCTTAAACCTAAAGTAATCATTATTTTCTAGATAAATATAAATGTACATACGTCATATAGCTAGCCCTAGGTTTAGGAAACAATCGATCTATTTAAAAAATTGTGTCCTGGACATCAATCATTATTTGTTATCAGTCGTATTTGATTGTGACGTCAAGTGTTGGAGGGTTGCGTGCTGTGAGTCGCTGCGCTGCCGCACCGGTTGCCGGCTGACCGGCTGACCGCAGGTGACGCCAGGTGATGATGTATGTAAATAGCGCGCATCGCCGCGCGGTGACGCTCTCTCATTGAAAGCTATTTTTTCCGAGAGCGATGTAATTAGTATCGTGGGATGCGGATGATTGTCTTAAATGGCAGTCGTGTGGCACGGCGGCGCGGGCGGGAGGCGCACGCCTTGTAGGGGCTGCTGCGAGTGCCAAGAGCCGGCCGCCGCGCCTGCGCCGCGTATATAGCTCGCGCGCGGCCACCCAGCGCTCACTACCGTCGCTGCTGCCGCTGCCTCCGCGCTGTGAGTGTCCGCGCACCTCCCTGCTTCCTAAATAGATCGAGTGATCTGTAAGCCGAGTGTCGCGAGTCAGTGCAGTGATACTAACGGCGTGTTGTGTTGCAGGTGTGTGGAGTTTGCTGCTGAATACCTTCTCGACTAAGTCAGGATGTGCGACGACGATGCGGGCGCGCTGGTAGTCGACAACGGCTCCGGCATGTGCAAGGCCGGCTTCGCGGGCGACGACGCGCCGCGCGCCGTTTTCCCGTCCATCGTGGGCCGCCCGCGCCACCAGGGCGTCATGGTG
>NDFZ01003256.1:5368-25418 GCA_002192655.3 Mamestra configurata | reverse complement strand
TAACTGGATTCAGGTTCTTATAAATATAATGCTAATGTCTCATACAAACCACAGACATTGTTGGCACTGCTTCTTAGGATTCCATTGTAGTATTATGAAATATTATCATGTGACTATCTAAATCTTATAAGACATTCTGACCAGCTCAGTTCTTTCAGAATTTATTCTTAAAACAATGTTATCTTCTAAAGATCATGTGCTACTTATTATGAGCTGAGCTACTTACGTTTTGATGATCTACTTGTTGTTGAATTTCCAGTCCTGCCTGCACATGGGGCACTGCTGTTGAGGTTGCGAGTGCAGCCACTTGACGATGCAGTGGATGTGGAAGCAGTGGGAGCAGGCGCCCCAGACTAGAGGGCAGTCGTCACCGGGGAGCTTGCAATCCGGGCAGCAGCTGTCGAAGGGCATGCGACAAATTCCGCAGTTGTCGTCGTTGGCTACCCACCGCCAAGTCGCAACGCCCGTCCAACCTACACAAATTGACGTTTACGTGAAAATAGGACACGATCAATCATCTAAATAGAAATGAAGGTTGATTATGACAGGTTATATTTTGTTACTTACTTTTAACGGTTACTTTCATATCACGGAAATTGCATACCGTTGCAAAACACTAAGTGATAGAACTTATTAGTTACCAGATTACTGGTATGTGCGTCTAATCGCACGTTATAATTAATACCTCTTTTGTGAAAATGAAGCAATATTTCAACAACAAACAACAATCGATAAAGTTGACTTGACAGTTATACCCACAGAGGTTATACCGTTCTTTGGATATGTGTCTTTTTGGTAGATATAATCGGATACCTATCGGTTTTTTTAAATCATTGAAGTTGGCAGAAGTTTGTTAAAGATTAGTGAAAAAGCTAAGTGCTTGAGAGNTGCAACAACAAACAACAATCGATAAAGTTGACTTGACAGTTATACCCACAGAGGTTATACCGTTCTTTGGATATGTGTCTTTTTGGTAGATATAATCGGATACCTATCGGTTTTTTTAAATCATTGAAGTTGGCAGAAGTTTGTTAAAGATTAGTGAAAAAGCTAAGTGCTTGAGAGAGCAAAATATTGTTGCTTAATTTTTTTTTCCCAATAATTTAACCATATAATTGCCATTTTTTAACCAATATATGGTTTAATCTTCAATTTGCTTGTATTTTATTTCTTGTGTTTCCAAACGTATTCTTTGATTCATTTTATGCAATGGCAAGACCACAAATAAATGTCATTGAAAGAAATCTTCATGAGTGTTTGATGTGTTGGAGTTTATTTATTTTATCCATATTTTATTGTCTTAAAATAGTGTGGGCTTAAATTCAAAGATGACCTCGTTTGACACAAAATACGATGTAAGTTTATATTCTTGTAAATGCGATGTAAATAAATAAAAATCCTTATTTAACTCGCGTATAAGATTCCTATAGTTCCACCCCAAATAATCGTTATTTGATCACCAAAACTGTAGTCGTAACGACATTTAGTCGCTAACCTTATACTCAGAAACCCGAAAAGGATGTTTATTGTATAGTTGTTATTATAAATTTCAGTTTCTATGAGTCATAGGCTTTTTACTGTAATCATCCTTTCTGTACACTATCTGCGTTGATAGTGGCGTTTAGAGTACGATCAACATTAATTTTATCGTTTCAATTCATTCTTAGCCCCCCCTGAACAAACGTTCTGGTCTAATTAATCACTGGTAATGATTTTAGTATTTTTCTGATGCTCATTACTTTTGATTTCTTTTGTTGCTGTGTAGATGTACCCTGCAGGGGACGTGGGAGTGGTTGAGGGGGAGATGAACATACCCTCACAGGGTGTCCCCTCCGGCAACAGTATGGAGTTCAACACACTTGATGAGCCTATCAAAGAAACTTTTGTAAGTGTTCACCGTAAGAATTTAATTTATAGTGTAACAGTTAGGAATACTTTATATTATCTTTTTTCATAGTGTATTTTCGAAATAAACATAGACTGATTCCCAAACACTATCACATAGCTAATGAGAAAACAGAATCATACATGAGAAAGTAGATTTATAATTTGGATATATTTATTTATATATGTCACCGGATAATTGCAAACTATGTAAGATTACAAAATATCTTGAGAGATTGTTAACTCTCAATAAATTGTTAAATGAACATTTAGAACACTTTTTCACACATCAAAATTTGATAGTCTCTCGAAGTAATTCTGAGTTCTACTTTATTGGAAACCAAATTAAAAATACATAAGGAAAACTAAAAAAAAAAATCCAATTGGTGGCCTTATCACATGCCGCCATCTCTTGCAGGCAACCAAGTAGGTCAATTAAAATCATTAGTTAAGGCACACAATATTTGATGATCTAAATTCCTATCTACAACAATTCTTCAAATAAATCGTATCAATGATGTCCCTCTGAGAGAAGCTCATGGCTAAATGATGGCACGGTCGNCCAAGTAGGTCAATTAAAATCATTAGTTAAGGCACACAATATTTGATGATCTAAATTCCTATCTACAACAATTCTTCAAATAAATCCTAACAATGATGTCCCTCTGAGAGAAGCGCGCAGTGGTTGAGCCATTGGCTGCTGCGCTGCGTGCCACGGATTCTTTTTCCACATTGAACAAATATTTGTACGGCCTACAGATAATTGTTTCGGGTCTGGCTGTTTGTGTATGTGAGTTTATATTTTTGTAAACTCACTCACGATACCGGAAAAATTCCTAGTGTGGGGCAATGTTTTTCAAAAAAATATATACTCAAACTCTGAGGGTTAAGATAGCTTGCCGAGGTTAGTATGTGGATGAGTGACCATCCATAACATACCGAGTTTCCTCCGTGGCTTGAAAAGCACGTTAAGTTGTTGGTCCCGCCTGTCATTTGAACATCTATGACAGTCGTTAGCATCACTGATAGTCAGAGGTCTTCTCAAGGGGTGTCATATTACCCAGTTCATTTAAAGAAAAAAAGAACCTAGGTAATCTTTCTTTCTTTCCTTATTTATTGAGAACCATGGATCGCAGTCACAATGGGTTAACCATTTCATTATTTGATGCTACCTTTACTGATTAGCAACTTCTAGTCTTGTTTAATCATATACAGTTTAATCGTTTCTCTGGGACTCGTTGAGGCTAATTGCATCAACGTTTTTCTGGTAGTCACCACAGTGGATTCTCGCTCTCGGGAGTTCCAGTGGTTGGGAATATTGTGGACGACTTATGCCAAAAAAAAAATTATTGGCTTGTAAGTGCTGGCTGATCACCAGGCAGATCAAGCAACAGGCCTTAAATAGCACTGCCAGGGTTGTGAAATCGCTCGAAAGAGTTACCACGGTCATGGAATGCAAAAGGCATTTGAAGGGACATGGATGGGTTTTAGTCGGTAAGAGTCTGCCACTCCGTCCAGCTCCGCCCAGAGTGGGGAGAATCATTTGATGATTTCCCACCCAAAAACAGGCTTAACATAGCAATAATTATTTCTGCCTGACTCTATTCATTTTTAGAGGTACCCTATTACTAAGACCCACTGTCCATACATCTGTTTGTCTGTCCATCTGTCACCAGGCTGTATCTCATGAACCGTGATAGTTAGAAATTTGGAGTTTTCACAGATGATGAATTTCTGTTGCCGATACAACAACAAATACTTAAAAACGGAATAAAATAAATATTTAATGGGGCTATCATACAACAGACATGATTTTTTTGCCGTTTTTATAGATAATGGTACGGAAACCTTCGTGCGCGAGTCCGACTCGCACTTGGCCGGTTTTTTTAAATGTTAATGCAAAGTTCATCATCATCTTCCTGCCCTTATCTCATGTTACTCGGTCGGCGCAACACGTTTTTTTCTTCCATTCTGTCCTGTCAGCCGTCACGCTATCACTAACTCCCTTTTCTTTCATATCACTCCTAACACAATCCATCCATCTTTTCTTTGGCCTCCCTCTCCCTGTCCATCCATCCACATTTAAATTCATAACTCTTTTAGTTACATGCATTTCATAACAGTTTATATGCAACATTAATGTTTATTATTTATTATTTTTAGCTTCGAGATCTGAGAGCAGTGGGCAATAAGTTTTACCATGTACTAATTCCTAGAGAGAAAACTAGTTTGTTGAAAGAATGTGAGTAGTTTTTTTTGTATTTTTTTTAAATTATATTTATGTGACATAGTTAAAAATAGATACCATTTAGTTATCTTTTAGTTTGTACAATTTTTCTAGTAATACAAATATAACCGTATTTAAAGAAACACCACTGGAAAGTCACAGAAAAGCAAAACACGCAATTGCGTTTACTTGGATGATATACATATTTTCTATTTCCTCCAGCTATTTTGATTTAAAAACCAAACTGCTGAACCGAATTTGATAAAATTTCCATAGAACCAATCGGAAANGATTTGTGGTATCAAAAATATGAAAATTCATTTTAAATTATTAATAGTATGAAATATTCAATTTGTTTTATTTCTTTTTTTTTTTTATTTATAATAAGAATAATTAATTTTTTGTTTATAATTTATTTTATTATAAATAATATAGTTATTTTATTAGAATGAGAAATTATTTCTTTTAATTCAATAAGAATTATTATGTCTATTTTATTAGATTGAATATCTTTATTATTTATAATATTTGTTTTTTTAATTTCTTCTGTAGTTATTTATTATAGAAAAAGATATATGAGATCTGAATTAAATTTAATACGATTTATTATTTTAGTATTATTATTTGTTTTTTCTATAATATTATTAATTATTAGCCCTAATATTATTAGAATTTTATTAGGTTGAGATGGATTAGGGTTAGTTTCTTATTGTTTAGTTATTTATTATCAAAATTTAAAATCTTATAATGCTGGTATATTAACAGCTTTAAGAAATCGTATTGGAGATGTTTTTATTTTAATATCAATTTCTTGAATAATAAATTATGGAAGATGAAATTATATTTTTTATTTAGAGTTTATAAATAATGATTGAGAAATAATTATAATTGGAAGTTTAATTATTATAGCTTCAATAACAAAAAGTGCTCAAATTCCTTTTAGATCTTGATTACCAGCTGCTATAGCAGCTCCTACTCCAGTTTCAGCATTAGTTCATTCTTCTACTTTAGTAACAGCAGGGGTTTATTTATTGATTCGATTTAATTTATTATTAATTGATATATTTTTTTTAAAATTATTATTATTATTATCAGGATTAACTATATTTATAGCTGGAATTTCAGCTAATTATGAATTTGATTTAAAAAAAATTATTGCTTTATCTACTTTAAGACAATTAGGTTTAATAATAAGAATTTTAAGAATAGGATTACCTGATTTAGCTTTTTTTCATTTATTAACTCATGCAATATTTAAAGCTTTATTATTTATATGTGCTGGAGTTATTATTCATATAATAAATGATATACAAGATATTCGATTTATAGGAGGAATTAGTTTGTATATTCCTTTAACTTCTTTATGTATAAATATTTCTAATATAGCTTTATGTGGGATTCCTTTTTTAGCTGGATTTTATTCTAAAGATTTAATTTTAGAAATAGTAAGATTTAGAAATTTAAATTTAATTAAAAAAATATATATTATTTTTCTACTGGGTTAACTATTTTTTATACTTTTCGTTTAATTGTATTTAATGGTAAATGATTAAAATTTAATTGTACCTACGCTCAATAAAAGAAAAAAAATCGTGCGTATCGGTGGGATGTCTACCATGCACCCGTGGCGTATGTCTTGCAGTCCGATTATGAAACGAGCGACAACCATTTGAGAGTATTTGAAAAGGAACACCAAATACGGTAGGGATGACATGGCTGCGAAGATTGATTTTGGGGTTCTCAAATAGTTCCCGGAAATGGAAAAGCGGCATGCCCAGCATTGAGTCATTGCAGGGTGAAGTGATGATAATTAAACAAAACGTTTTGGATTATGGGATGCTTAATAACAGCAAGCAAAAGAAGCCGATTAAATTCCAGTTGGCTTTATCTTATAGGTATAGTAAGTAACGCTTTAACAGTAATGCTTTATAAGGACTGTTTTTGCGGCAGTAGTTTTTACTTGTAATTAAGGTAAAATTCATCAACATAANGTTTTGGATTATGGGATGCTTAATAACAGCAAGCAAAAGAAGCCGATTAAATTCCAGTTGGCTTTTTCTTATAGGTATAGTAAGTAACGCTTTAACAGTAATGCTTTATAAGGACTGTTTTTACGGCAGTAGTTTTTACTTGTAATTAAAGTAAAATTCATCAACTTACTTTGAAAGAGAATAAAACTGTTTCAATGTAGATCCATTAACTATTGTTAGGCTCACAAGTTGAGTAAACATGTTAGTTTGACACTTATGAAGGCTTTTCAAGTAAATACATTAGCAGCACAGTATAATAGACTACCCATATGGATGCGTCCTTCGATAGAAAAATCAGAGGAAGAGAGTTTCTATTATAATTGAAAACCACAAAAACACATACATAGGTACCTACTTATAAATGTATGTTGACACCTTTTTACCACTATAATTAATATAATACCTAATAATAAATTATTTATTGAGAGCAACGATGACTCAGTCGTGTAGTGTAGTATAATGAATTAAAGTATTTGCCAAAGTTTAGGTACTTCTGCCTGCAAACCTGTAAAAAAAATTCGTTTACTTGTTTGCGTAACACTCAATTCAGAAACCGGCCCTATATAACATCGACATTTCGTCACAGTTAAAAATCCCAAATGTTACAGTGGACTTTAACAACTACGTCGTTCTGTTACAGCTCATTCTTCCAGTCAGTCTGCGTGCTGGGCTACTGCATGTTCCCCGTGGCGCTGTCCCTGGTGCTGTGCCGCGTGATACTCTTCACCACGCAGACCACCTTCCTCTTCTTCCTCAGGCTCGTGTTATCTATGGTCGGCTTCATTTGGGCCACTTTTGGTAAGTTCACGTTTTTCACGCCTATTTATTTATCTAGCCTATTTTGTCCCACGACTGGGCGAAGGCCTCCCTCTCCTTTTTCTACACAACTGTCCTTTGCTACATGGGGCCAGAACTAACCGCCTGTATTTTGAATGTTTCCAGCCGCGACAAAGTTCCTCGGAGACAGCCAGCCTGAGGGCAAGAAGGCCCTGGCAGTGTACCCCATCTGCCTGTTCTACTTCATCCTGTCCTGGCTGGTCGTGTCGCACAGTAACGTCTAAGCACTCATGTGATATTCAGACTCTTAGTGGTATTATTGTGAATAAATGTTATATTAAGTGGATCACTCTTGACTGTAACCAAATGTATTTATTCATCGGATAATAAATTACGGAATCACGTCATCGATGTTGACAAATTCGGTTCATTGGATACACTTACTCATATAAATTTTGGTATATGGCACAATGTAAACATTCCAGTTTTAGAAACGTTGACTCGAGTCAGTACTTCTTATTAAGATTGTAGATGAACGTTTTTGTATATATTATCAATTAAAAAAATATTTTCCGTCTCATGAAAATTTTATTGGAATCCTTAAAAACATCAATATGTATATAAAAATACAAGGATGATTTTCGAGACATATCAGTGCGTGTACCACTACAGCTGACTGGCATGTACACCATTCTAGACTAGTACAATATTATAAACACTTTGTATCACATTATTTACAACATCTCAGAGATTTTCATGTCTTACATTTTAGGTTTTTGATATAAGGAAATGGTAAGTAAACTTTAAAATTCAGAATAAGATTTCTAATAGCAATAATAGAATAGCAACTATAAAAAAACATTATGCATCATAATAAAATGCTCATTGTTTCACTATTACATAGTCAAACTTGGACAAATGCATGTGATCACTACAGATTGTGCGCTTGGAGTAAAGTTGTGCACTAATCTCATTACGTTTTACTTACGTATGTTAAATATAATCATTACATTGCCTTACAAAACAATTATCACTAATCTATCACATAAATAACTTGTAACGCTAAATTACATGCAACGTTACACGATACACGATACGAGCGAACGTTACGCTACACGATAGGAGCGGGGCTACACTAGGCGACAAGTGGCGGTGTGGGTAAGAGCGCCTATTTTATATCAAACTTCAATAAAATGCAATTATTTCCAAGTAATGTCAGGTCCTCAAGGAGTATAATTTAGACAAATAATTTATAAATACTATTCAGTCAATTCTAAATTATGATCTCAGTGTATAACTCTGAATAAGCTCAGATTGATAGTTATGAATTTTGGAAATTATACAAAGTGCGTCTTTTTATGTCCTAAAGTTTAAAGCTGCACGAACGATTTAGTTTTAAATACTGACTAAATCTGGTATTGTTGCAATGTTTAATTACCGAGAAGTGTAATTAACACATTCACTTCACATACATAAATATATTTTATATGATTTTCAATACATGTGATCTGAAATATATTTGGCAAGTTACAGGACTTAAGTATATGAAACAAAATTCTTGAAACTCAAAACAATAAAATTGTAATTAAATAATAATATTAAAAATGGAATATTGAAGCCTCAGCTTTGCTATTTGAACTTAGTTATGAAATATTGAAATAAATCATTGAATGAAATGATAAATTAACGACTACCTGTGGAGTTAAATAACACGATGCTTAAGTATTACACTGATAGGAGAAACGACGTCGATGTACTGACAAACTAGATGCGGCATTTCTCACAAAACTTAGAACGATGCTAATCGGAAATCTGTGCTTGGATATTTTGGGCCGGGCCAAAATCGGAACTAATGTCTTAATTTTGGTTTTACCACAGACAATTTCACGAACAATGAAAACCAGCGCCCTCTGTCAATGTCATTAAGGCGCCAATATATTACTATAGCACCTTATAAATATTCACAGCTTTAAAAACATTCGGTCTACATACCGCTTCTAGTACGTCAGCACAGAGATGTAGTAACGTAATGGAGCGTCCACACGATACGGACTTCGATATACTACTACACAATTATGTCTGTGCGACAAAGCAATGCAGACAAATGTCGGTGTTATAGAATTATTTTATTCAAAGTTTAAAATGTATATCGTGTGGAGCCACTACAAGCTAGTTTAACTAGAGTCGGAGCCGCTGGAGCGGCGGTCGGGCGAGCGCGGCGGGGAGGGCCTCGGGGAGGTCTTGGCGGGCAGCTGGTAGGACATGTGCATCTGCATGCTGTCGCGGGCCTTCCGCGCGTTCTTGTACGTCAGCGAGTTGGCGCGCGGCTTGCGGCGCGAGAAGTGACGCTCCACCCACTTCAGCATGGCCAGCACCGAGTCCGTGGACGACAGCCGCCGCTCCGCCGACGTCTTCGTGATGCTCGACGACGCGATGCGGAATGTAGCTGCCATACCTTTCAGGGCCTACAAAAAGTTATGTTATTAGATTGGGTCAGGAGCATAGGAATGCTACAGAGATCAGATTCAGCCCCATACAGATTCTTCGTTGGGAATTTTGAGACCGACCATTGCAAATACTGAAAGCCAGAATTAACAGTGGCGACCACCAGAACAGCGACGAGGCAGTGAAGCTCGACCAGTTCCAACAAATCGGGCGGAAATATAGGTATGTAATCAAAAGTTCCAGATTTTTTTAAGATTATCAAAACGAAAGTGTTTTTGTAAACTGTACTTACCAACATGGCGTCTTCGTCGGTGACGTCATCACCAGCGTAGATAATCCTAATCCTTTCGCTCCAGTCCAACCCGAAAGCTGTCCTCAGGATATAAATGGATGCACGACCTGTGAAAAAAATATCCTCAGATTTTAGTACATATTAGCCATATTCTTAGGTTTAGCTGCAAGCGCGACTGTTGAACTAGAGGAACTAGGTTTAATTTCCTGGTCGGACAGTGGGTTTCCCCTCACCAATTCTAGAAGCATCTCACAATCTCGGATTGGACTTGCGCCCGCTTTATGGCAATAACCAAGATCCCAAATAAAAATAAACTGTAGCCCAAAACGCGCGCCATAAGTTTTAATTATTGGGCATGGAAATATCAAGGCTCGTCTAAACAACTTGCAAAATGAGGATGTTCTTATATACTATGCTTTGTCTCTGCTTTCCCCTTTGAGAATACACCTTATATTGTGGTAGGTATAGTTGTTTTTACGTTGTGTGTAATATTAATAAATAAGTAAATCGGTTTCCTAAATCTATAAAAAAATACTTTATCAGATTGAGTACATACCCTTGTCCCACTCAACAGGCGGGCGAGCTTCAAGCGCGCAGTGCGCAGGCGCGGGAGTGAAGCCGGCCGCGGTGATGAGCTTCCTCGCCTGCTCCGCCAGCGCCGCGCGCTTCGCCACCGGAGTCTCCCGGTAGTGGAACGTTAGCAGGGCTCCTTTGTTCTCCACCCACGCACCATCCTTACACACCTGGGGATGGAGAAGATTCCGTGACTGCTAAGTTTATGTTAGGTAGGTAGGGAATTTTCCTTAACATTAAAACTGACTTCTAAAGCAGGTAGATACAGCAGCGCAAGGTACAAGCCAAGACCACTTCGTTTGATAGTTTATCACTAATAATTATAATTCTATCTATCGAGACTATTTGGCCCACTGCTGGACAGAGGCCTCCCTCTCCCTTTTTTGAAAAGCCCGCCACACACTCCCAACCACTGCAACTCCTGAAAGCCGGAATCAACAGTGGCGACCACCAGAAAAAAGAAACGCCGAGTCAATGTAGCTCGACAGAGAAAGGATTTAACTGTCTTGGAATGAAATTAATCGGAAAAGCTTAGGAGTAGGAAAAAAAAACCCACTTCCCTCCATTAAAGCAGGAGACAGAATTGAGCTAGGCCAATAGGCACCAAGGGACATTACAACTCCTCTCTTCGCCCTTGTCCACACAACTCTGTCCTTTGCTAGTACGGGCCAGTCTTTTCGGTAGGAATCGAGCTCGTTCCGCTATATTCGCCTCGGTTTATCCCAGATCAATTCCGTTTTTTTTGTTGTCAAAATTAGGTTAGTATCCAATTGCAGCGCAAGAGGTAGATACCCATCTAACAGGCTTTGTATCCATCTTTCTAGGTGTTATCTTTGGCCAAAAATTAGCTAGTGGCAAAGATACCATGTTCTATAATACAGAACAGTTACGAAATATTCTTCTTACCTGTTCCTGTAACGCCTTGAGCAGTTTGACGACGGCGTCCTGCAGTTCCATAGGCATGGGATGGACGAACTTGCTGCCATCGGGGTGCAGGATCTCTAGACCATGGTTACCCGCATACGTGATACCTTCGATGCCAACCTGGAGAAGAAATTTAAATTTTAATTAATAATAAAGTTAACTTTGAATTGTCACCTGCCGGGGNAACTTGCTGCCATCGGGGTGCAGGATCTCTAGACCATGGTTACCCGCATACGTGATACCTTCGATTCCCACCTGGAGAGAAATTTAAATTAATAATAAAGTTAACTTTGAATTGTCACCTGCCGGGCTTGCGGGATTGTTCGAAAGAGTTACGGCGGCCCTGGAACACAAAAGCCAATTGAAGGAACACGGCCCATCCGTGTTCCTTGAATCAATAAGAGTCTGACATCTCTGGATTGTGTTAGGAGTGATATGAAAAAAAATGGGAGTAAGTGATAGCGTGACGGTTGACAGGACAGAATGGAAGAAAGAAACGTGTTGCGCCGACCCCAAGTAACTTGGGATAAGGGCAGGAAGATGATGATGATGACTCCCTCCCAATCCGCCCAGAGCGGGAGGAGTAATTTTGATGATTTCCCATCCTTTATNCGGTTGACAGGACAGAATGGAAGAAAGAAACGTGTTGCGCCGACCCCAAGTAACTTGGGATAAGGACAGGAAGATGATGATGATGACTCCCTCCCAATCCGCCCAGAGCGGGAGGAGTAATTTTGATGATTTCCCATCCTTTAAAAAAGAGGCTTCAATCTCATCTTTTGTGAACTCGGTATGTTGGGGGTCGGCTTCCAGTGTTACCGAATGCGAATGAATATCAAGATTTTTCTTAGACCGACATTTTATTTGTCCGCCACAATCGAGTTACTGGGTAGCACGAGACTCGTACAACAGGTTTCAGGCTTCTGATGACATGTAAACTGCTCCTAGCAGAGGAGGCCGATGCGCGCCAGCTCTTTTCATGGCTTAAGTACAATTTTCTTCAGAATCAGAATCAGAATNATCGATACCAGAAATTTCAATTGACGTAAAGGACACTTACCCAAAATGCCAAATTGCCCCTACGATAATTAACGTAAGGTTCTCTTACGCAAAATGCCAAAATGTCCCTTACGTCAATTGATATTTCTGATATCGACATGTAAACTGCTCCTAGCAGAGGAGGCCGATGCGCGCCAGCTCTTTTCATGGCTTAAGTACAATTTTCTTGCACTATGAAAAGTAGAGAATACTCAGGGATATACCTAGGTGTCTTTGCCTTGGGCTAGCTTGAATCCCTCGCATTCAGGATTCTGGAATTAACTCCCTCGCTCGACTCTCACGAATCCTTCACTTCGTTCGGGATTCGATATGACGCCCGTGAGGCATAATCTATATTATTAATCTAGACATACGGCAGTGATTCAGTTGTGATTTTCCTACGTAGTTATTGTTAAGAATCACGTCTCACACAATGAAGACCAATCTACTTGAATACAACAGGTTAATTTGCATACCTGACACACGTGTATGTTTTACACGTGACGAGATATGCAGTCTCGTCTATCACGTCTATCGCTTTATGGAAAATCAATATAGGTAACCCATTACAGTAGTACCTATAGCTTTAAATGGCTTTGCTAGGCACCAGAACTGGGGAGACCACATTCAGGTGGATTCCCCTTTGCACTTCTACCTAACGTAACAACTTATTTGATCAGAGGGCTTAGTGCTCATTTACAACAAAATACCTTCTGACATATTAGAACTAAATGAAAGAAAATTTAAATCTCATGTTAAAAGTACACTTTGTGAACAAGCATATTACAAATTAGAAGATTACATTCAGGATAAGAATGCTTGGAAACATGCTGGTCCTGCTCCATAGGACAATCAAGGGTGAAGGTCAAACTGGTTGATTAATGTATTAACTTTATAGATATACTGTTTCTTTTTTTGTGTTTTTATTTTTCCGTTGACTCACACACTTGTTTAATTAATGGTTCCAATGTTTGTAAATATGTGAGTACAATTTACCTAAATTTCTTTAGGAAATTAATAAGTTTACCTCTGCTGGTGATACTTTGTTCTTTAAGTAGCATACTCTGGGTGCATCGTCCTCACATAATATTAAATTAATTGTTGTATACCAAATTTTGTAAAATCATTATTTAAAAAGAGTAACTATGGAGTTTCTTGTCCGTTCTTCTCCATAAGAATCTACTTTTCCGAATGGACAGTAGAGTCACTTTATTAATGTTACATTATTATTTTACTGAACTGTAAACGATGACGTTCAAAAGTGCCGTTTAATGGCCTAATTGAAATAAACGTTTTGACTTTGACTTTGATTGCGTATTCAGTTTCTATACAAATTGGCGTTTACGCTTACGCGACCGAGAACGTTAAAAACTCGCACTACGTCCATTGAACCATTCTTTTTGGAGTAACAAATATCTGACTAACTAACATAGATAACTATCCAAACTGTCGCAAATTCATCATTAGGTAGCTGTGACGTTACCTACTAACGACCGGTTTCAATAACGTATCTACCTTTAACCAACTGTCAAATTAGCTACCAACAGCCGGTCGATTCTGTAAACATATCGAAGTGAAGGCTTGGGTGAAGTGATCACGAGGTGAGCTGTTAGTCTATAGAAGATCTACCTATCTGTAACATCTCACACTCTGTTGTAATTTGACCTATGTTTACAAATAAGGCATTCTGATTCTGATTCACGTGATCACAAAGTGAGCTGTCATTTCATCTTGATTATATAGATTGACAGCTCACCTCGTGATCACTTCACCCAAGCCTTCACTTCGATATGTTTACAGAATCGACCGGCTGTTGGTAGCTAATTTGACAGTTGGTTAAAGGTAGATACGTTATTGAAACCGGCCGTTAAAGCGATCAAAAATACTTGATGACGTCCACCCCGACTACCCCAAGGTCTCTTAGTAGATAGTATTTGCCTTACTATAAATAGTGTACTGGAATGCAACTAACAATTTTCACACNCCGACTACCCCAAGGTCTCTTAGTAGATAGTATTTGCCTTACTATAAATAGTGTACTGGAATGCAGCTACCAATTTTCACATAGCTGTAAACTCGCATACGTAGGTACACTGTGCATATTTGAAATAGAATAACATGGGCAAACATAGGTATGAAAACCATGTCGGCCATACAAACATTACGTAATAGACACGAATGACACACAAGCACCAGTGGGTTCATAACCCGGTTTGTAATAACATTATCAAGGGTGCTAGGTATGTGTACGACGAACAATATAAATATTTTTGTTTTAAATACTGATAATGGCTGCCAAAGTTCACCATGCATGATACCGAAGACCTTGTTATTTATTTGCGAAGCCACCAGATAGTTTCAATGAACGTTCTCCTAGGCCACGGCTGATATTACGATAGATGCGTTTAGATTAAGAGTTGCAATTTATTGATTTATTATCTGCCCTCTTTGCCCTCTCTGATTCCTAGACCTATTCCAAGCATAATTATTTACCCCAATGATGCAGTCACGTTAACTGTTTAGCTTCTGCTGACTGATTCAGCTGCAGCCCTAATATGACGTGCTAATGTCATTCAATTCCGAAGATGTAAACGGGAAAGTTCAATTCGCTACGTATAGCTCCGTCTCCCTCTTACAGTGGAATCATGATCGTTTTATGACTTCATAGTAGGGCCCCTGTTACTCAAACACCTACTTTACTTCTACCTTTGAGTCTCATGTTCGGACATCTATTGCCATAAGTGGTTTTGGCATTACGAAACCTGCCTTTGACAGTTGCTGTAAACAGTAACTGTCCTCGTTAGAAATGGTTAATGACATAAGTACCTCCCACTACCCACCTAGCTATCGGTATCTGTGCGATCAAAGGCGGCAGGTCTTCAGATCAAAAGTTCAATGAATATCTACTAACTTAACGTATCGTTTCATACGTTAATATTTTCCACAGAGCTGCGATCCGATTTGCACATATCTAAGAATTTCGATAACCTTTATTAAAATTCTTGTTACTCAAGTCATTTTTCGCCATATGTCTTTTTAACGTGAGCATCTGCAAAATTTATCAACTTTAGTTTCGTATGTAGGTACTCTAGATTCTCAAGTAAACAGTGGTTTTTACGCGTTCCAGATAAATTAATTAGACCTAATAAAGTAGGCAGAAAAAGCGGATAATCCCAATGTCATATTTTATCAGCTATAAAGACAGTTTTTTCATGTTTCTCTTATCTTTCTTTCCAGACATTCTTCAGTTTTAAGTTCCGTGTACATAGATAAATTGGTATCTTCAGAATAAGGGTAGGTTAAATACGGATCTGATATCTTGTAGATGTGTAGGATAACTTGGAAATGTCAGAAGGGTCTAGTTGTTGGCTTTCGAAGATTGAAGTATCCATTTGGATGAGATTATAGTTACAAAATTCAAGCTCACCATATTCTTAACGTTGTCCACGTTTCTGCCAGAGATGATGGCGATGTAGACGTCGGACATGTTGGAGAGCCTCTGCAGCGTGTGCTTGGTCTCCAGGGGTAGCGTCGCCAAGTCGGGGTGGGGAGCGATGGGCGCCAGAGTACCGTCGTAGTCCAGGAGTAGAGCCAGCTTCTGCGTGTAGCCGATATATCTGAAAAAGAAGATGAGGTTTAGTCAAGAGCTAGGATGGTTTCACATGTATGGGACTGTAAAATTAAGGTCGACAGTCAAGTTAGGAGGGGGGCGACTTTGCAGCTGTATGAGAGCATCCATTAATTAATTTTTAGATAAGACGATGGTTTGAGAGGCCAGGTTCAGCAGATGACTGTTATAGGCTGTTGATGAATTGATGCCGTAACAGTCATGTTGGTAGCATTAAAATACCTTTTGAATATGCATAGTTTTTAAAAGCTGTACTGTTAAGGTATGAGAATAGTGTAGAATACTCTATTATATACCTAGATCAAAAAAGTTAGATCAGAAAATATAGATTTTAAAAACATTAATTGGGTGACACACTAGGTGGCGTTATCGCTTAAAAGCGATCTTTTAAAGACAACTTTATAAGTGAGTTCAGAATTTTTAACTCACTTGGATAGGTATTCATCGAAGTCATCAATGGTGACTGGCTGCATGGAAGTAGCTCCAATATCGTCAGCTTCCTCCTCCAGCGAGTCCATGGCCTTCAGGAAGGCCTTCATCCAGCTGTCGACGTCGTTGAGCTGCTCGCGTCTTCTTAAGTGGTTCATACGGACTGTGCGCTCATCCTCTGGCATTATCAGGGCCCTGGAACGGAATTTCAGAACGAATTTAGAATTTTTTCCATACGATTTTCGACACACACAATCATTTTGAACTTTGGAACTGCTCTAAGACCATTTAGCAACAGTTAAACAAGAATTAACGGTCGCAATTCTGTTCTTACGACTCGTTCGACAACCCTGGTGTCAATGACTACGATAACCATTGACCGGGAGAAATAAACGTTTATTAATAAGTTAATAATCGTCATATATCACAAATCGCGACGCAGTTGTAGCTACAATTGACGTCATATAGTTCTCAACGATAACACTGTCGTAGGTACAGACTTGCTTGGAGTATCTAAGGCTTATTAAATATGTACCTTCAATAAATAGGCTTCGCTATTCTTTGTAATAACAACAATATACGAGTATATGGCTATCTGTAGTCAGTTATATCACTGGGAAATTAATATATCTAATATAATATAATAATATTCACCTGTGAGTGACTTCAGCAGCATCATCCAACTCATATGGATTGCAGATGAGAGCCTCGTGCATCATCTCTCCAGCCCCAGCGAAGGGTGACAAGACTAGAACTCCTGGAGGTTTGTTGATCTGGCAGGCGACGAACTCCTTGGCCACCAGGTTCATTCCATCTCGCAGAGGTGTGACCAGAGCAACTGCTGCGTCTCGGTAGAAAGCTGCTAGCTCTTCCTGACCGACGCACCCGTAAATGTATCTGGAAATTATTTGATGAATCTACACTTAATCTACACTATAATATTATAAAGGCGTACGGTTTGTAAGTTTGTTTGCAGGAAGTAATTTGTGGAACTTGTACGAGTACAAGTTCCACAAATAGTCATAAAGTGAGTAATATCGTCCGAAACTCACCTAATAGGTGACCAGTTGGGCGTAGTAAATCTTCCATTTATCCTTCCAACCATTTGATCCATCTCCTCCTTTAAGTCTTGATACTCCTTGACGTCCGTTCTGGATGGCACTGAGATCTGCAGCAGCACCACTTTCTCTATGTGTTCCGGGTACTTCTCCAGTAGCCTCTCGAAAGCTTTAAGTCTATGTACTAATCCTTTGGTATAATCCAGTCTGTCGACTCCTAATATCACTTGTAGGTTAGCGTTAGAGAGCACTGGTTTAGCGTTTTGTGCTAGTTGCACGAATCTGTCGAAGGGTATTCCGATCGGCAGTGGTCGGACACAGATAGTGCGGCCTCCCAATTCAACTAGAAGATTTTTTCTGTCCACACGACAACCTAAGTTTCTTTGGCAACAATCTATGAAGTTCAGGCAGTAGTCTGTTATATGGAATCCGACCATGTCACAACCTGTGGAGATGGAGAAACATCACATATTATTACTATGAACTTATCAACAACTGAAGCTTCTTAAAACTCAGTAGAGGAGTGGAACTTACCAAGAATGCCCTGAAGTACTTCGTCGGACCAAGGGAACAGTCTAAATATGTCCCATGGCGGGAACGGAATGTGTAAGAAGAATGCCAACTTGCATTTTATATCGTCTTCCTCAGCTCGCTGGAAGAAAAACATATTCACTTAAATACTGGTTCCTAGATTTTCATTACAAAGTTCGGAAGTCATTTCTTCGTTTACAAACCTGTCTTATCCAGTTAGCAGCCAACATAAGATGGTAATCGTGGACCCACACAATGGGTGGAGAGTTTCCATTCTTCCCCTTCTGTTGTTTGAGCAGATGCAAGGCATGAACTGTCTTCTCCGCAAACTCCTCGTTGCACTTGATGTACGCCTTCCAGTGGTCAGCGATGAAGGTGGCCCTGTCAGGCATGGAGTGGAACAGAGGCCAGAAGGTGCCGTTGCAGCAGCCATTGTAGTAACTGTCGAAGAGCTTCGGCTCAGCGTAGATGGGAACTATCTGAAATGAGGAATTAGGTTTTCTTATATGAGATGTTCAATTGTTTTTTCTTTTGGGTCTTGAGGCAGTCAGGTATTATTTGTTTAGGTATCAAGAATTTAAGAAAAGGAGCCATAGCATTGTCTACTTTATAATGCATTATATCAATGTTTATGCATTTCACGTGTAGGTATTTGATTAATGCAATACCGTAAGCCTTTTATGACGTAGGTATTTACTATTTACCTAACGCAATAAAACGTATAAATAGTTAGCTTAGTAGATATGAGCGGCCACATTCATCTGTTATCTGATAAGTCATTATCATCAGATGTTTGATTGGAAAATAACGAAGAGCCTGTACTTCCTGAAAATTTCCCTCGATTGTGGAAAATATGTAGTTATACTCAAGTTCAAGGAGGTATTAAGATACACAGGTATCGAGGTACACAGTAACTCGTGAAGTAATGTTAATTGCCATAAGTATGTGAGTATACGATACTGATATTTTAACGATGTTTAAAGTGCGCGCATGTAGCTACGCGACAGCCGAAAGACTTTTCATAGAAACCCATAGATTTGATGTGAATGTGTGCTCTCTTAGAGCAGAAATAATTAAAAGGGATAATTATAGTTGTATGGCTATCGCCACTGTTGATATTGCTTGCAATGTTTGTACTGAAACAAAGGATCTACCTAACAAGGCAACGAGGTATGCCTGTGCAGTGAGTACGACAGTCGGTACACTGGCGAGCAAATTGACAAACTATTTGCACAGTGGAACACGACGGTCATGCGTGGTGCAGGGTCGGGTCGGTATGATCCATTTGTGTTTGTAAATGTTTTTATGATGTTTCAAAAAACGTTAACTTTTACGTTACGTGGGATCGTTGACGATAGGATGCATCTGTTAGAATCTCTATGGTAGGCGCCAAATAAGTTTGCAATAACGGTCATTGATCCACTTGCATTTATTGACATTATTTCAAAAACGGAAATTAAGACATAAAGCAGTCCTGAATCGACATTATTCCGTAACATTTTCCAGTACTTACATAGTGAAAAAAAAAAACTTCTTGCACGTTCTTCTCTNTAAAGCAGTCCTGAATCGACATTATTCCGTAACATTTTCCAGTACTTACATAGTGAAAAAAAAAACTTCTTGCACGTTCTTCTCCATAGAGATCTACGCTTTGGAACGTGCAAAGAACTTCATCTTTTTGACCGACCGACCTTGACAATTCAAAAGTGCTTGTAAATGGTCTCATTGAAATAAATACTTTGAGTCTTTGAGTCGATAACTTACTAATATTTTTTTGGGTACGTACCTATGAAAAGGTATAAGGGAAAGGTCAATGTACTTTATTGCAAATTTATCTGGCGCCTACGAAAAACGAGGTATACGCGTACGAATTCGTGAGAAAAAGCTAGTGAGTGATAAAGATTCAAACACCCAGCCTTATGCGGACCATAGACGTTCAAGTAGATATTTTAATAAATACGAAATTATATTTCTTTATGCCATTTCATTACTCATTTTTGATCAAATTTTCCCACAGACATTCATGCCAATTTAATATAACTGTTTGAACCAGTCTGTTTGATCAAATTACTTGAACGTCTATGACCCGCATTACATTTAATAATATTAGGTATATAATAGCATTGGAATAGAACATCTAGATACTGAAAGAAAAAAGACCAAGTTTCTGTTTAGATGAGTTTTTCCACCAAGCAGATTTTCTTTCTATGCAAA
>NDFZ01003255.1:5240-25412 GCA_002192655.3 Mamestra configurata | reverse complement strand
TGGAATGGTCCCTGTCTTTTTTCGAATCCCGTACAATAATAATATATCAGCGCCATATTTATGATTATTTTATGTTTACGGTAATGTCGATTGAATTGTATCACACACCATCAATCATTTTTCAAACATGACTTGGAATTGATTGACGTTTACATGAGCGTGTATCGGATGCCTTACTGTCAAGTATGTCATGTGTCACTGTCAAATCAAACCTATCTATTATATTTTCATTTTACGTAACTTTCGTAAGTCAAAATATCAATGATAATAGTAAAAGAAATGTCTAACAAAAGATTATTGAGTCAGTTTAAAATAGTCACTGTACATATAGTAAACTTTTCGTCAAAACCCACTGCATCGGAGGTGCTAACAGCATATTTGGCTCAATGCAAAGAGCCTCCCTGGACCTCGTACTTTCTGAAGGTAATATCAGCTAGTCGCTTATAATATATCTGTTCTTTAGGTACAGACAAAAAGTTTCAATATCAGAAGTATCATCGCAGACCGCAGAGCTCATAAATTGACAGTTAAAAGACAGTAGCAATTAGTTTAGTCGTTTCACAATTTTTTAAGCGTGTACAATACTGTACCTACTCCTGTTTGTAGCAACCATTGGCTAATATCATGGCGTTCCTGCTTTCCACTTCGTCATGACCCATGACAAGTTTCATGCAAGTTTTGGACTCAAGTGATCCCCTTGTGAGTGCTCCGCCCTGTAATGTGTCTTCAAGTATTGTGCAAGTTTTGGAATCTTTTGTGAGCACTTCATTGGAGCCCCAGGCTTTATGCGCCACTGCATCTCCCGAAGTGTTAAGTGTCATGCAAGTGGTGAACTCAAGTGACCTGCGTGTATCCACTTCATCTTTGATCCACTCCACTCTAAATTTGAAAAAACATACAATAGAGGAAATCAAGTGGAAGGCCACTAGGAACTCAGAATGGTAGAAGATATTTGGCTGGAAATTTGTCCTAATAATGAGAGATCAGCTGAAACATTGGTGCCACTATCAGTAAACATGTTCAGGAGGATTCTTTACTGGTCTTTACTGGCACTTCTGGAAAGTATATGATTGCTTTGACTCACTGGTACGTGATACAGAGGGCAATGGGAATGGGAATGTACTTCCTATATACCTCCATAATAAAATAAAATAAATATTTGACAAGGTGGCCCAAAATGCTAGTTAAAAAATATGTCAATAAGCAAATTATAGACATTTTTACTAACCATGTTACAGTACTATATTCCTGCCCGATTTTTTTCAGTACAGTAGCGTAAAGAATGACCAATTTGGAATGTCAAACTTCAACTGGAGGGTTGGGAGTTCAAACTACCAGATACTGAGGACCGGCTGCTTCCCTTACATGAAATACCACTGTTCCAAGAAAGAACCTGAAGACCTAACAGTGTCAGATAAATTCATGAGGTTCATCAAAGTTATTAATTTAGGTATGAAACATTTATCCCACTAATATAAAATTCCGATAGATTTTGGATGTTTGTTATTCAGGCATGCTTCACCACTATTATAAAGTTTTGGACGAATTTGGAAAGGATATGATGTTTTTTTTCCTTTCTTCCGAGGAAAGTCACTATTTACTTAAAGTATACCTCATATTCCTTCCAGGTCTCTTTATAATGCCGCCTTATATTTCATAGTGCTAAGTCCCAAGTCAAGTCCCCTAAATGGTTTTATTAAACTTCATTATTAGAGATTAAAATACCGGTTAACTGTAAATAAAAACAAATTTGATTTAAACTTTCAGGTATACCATGCTTGCTGTATGGCCTAGCAGCAACCCAACTGATTAGACATAAAGAAACAGTGCACACAGCCAAGGGCCCCGTCATAATATACTTCTTAATGCCAGAAGACAAGGGATCAAGCTATTAACTTGTCGGTGTGAGCCCAAAGACACCCCTCTTCTGGATATAGGATGGTCTCCTTTAAAGAATATTTGATTGAACCTTGCGAGTTTGTGACGGACGATTGTATCCAGGTCTCCTTATAAAATAGAGAGTGATGAAAATGACTTGATAAACAGTAGAGAAATATTAAGACAAGAATGGATATTACAATATTGTTATAGGTTTTGAATATCCTTATTTCTGTAAGCCTAAATGCAAGTAGGTTAAATAGAAAATCTTGGAAGAATGAATGTATTTATTCTTTTTATTAGAGACCAGTACCACTGAAAGGTATTAATTTAATTAATGGCTATAAAAAGATGTAAGTAGATAAATAGTAGTAGAGTAGGAGTATTCTGGTCATCGTGTCCTATGTGTGCCACCCCTCCGAAGCTCATGTGCGTAAGGACTGAGGGCCACAACCGTGAATTGAAAAACTTGCTATAACAATTTAGTAGAGCTTACCACTCCACCCAACGATGGTGCAATTGCTGTATGGTGGTCCAGTACGAGAATAAATTAATAAATGGTGCAGGTTTAATTTGATGAAAAAATAGGTAGGTACCGTTGGTACATGTTTTATTTGCTGTATTGCCGCAGCATGTTGAAATACGAGTACGACGAACTCATACACTGAAAGAAAAACAATACAATAGGTACTTTAAAAATCATAGATATTACTACTTATAAAGTTTTAAATTGTACTAGAAATGTTTCGTTGGTTACGAACTAAACCATAACCGATAAAGAGCTCNTTTAAATTGTACTAGAAATGTTTCGTTGGTTACGAACTAAACCATAACCGATAAAGAGCTCGAAATTGGGCGCGCAAGATATGATTCCTTGATGTATTTTACCGGTCTACCCTAGAAGGCGGGTAAGGTGAATTGTGTATTAACGCATGCTCGCGAATTTCATAGGCGTAGAAGTAAATGCTCAAAATACAGGCTGCCTTTTCAGTCACAGAGCAGAAGACACTTAACGTTCGGCTCGCGCCAGTCAAGCTCGAGCAAGCTTCAATTCCCTGCTATGTAGTTTTGCTGCTACATATTTCTGCGCGGATCCAACAACTTGATACGCCAATCATACAACTATATGTTTGCTTTTCATCCAAATCCGTTCCGTAACAAACATCCGTCCTCACTAACGTTTACACTTGTAGGTACTATTAAGTAGTAGGAGTAGAATCAGTTAGGATGAATGATGGCCTAATAGTCATACTTACGGAGGAGAAAGTCTCAAGCTGCACATGTGGCAGTCCGGTAAACTTGATGGTGACCGGCTGCTGAGCGCGGATGATTATGATGATGATGTCGTCACGGATCATGAGGCCCAGTGGTGTCTCGTGCCAGCCGCACGTCCAGCCCGCGTCTCCTACTTCAAATGCCTTGAACATAACAAATTGTTAGTGTTTTACTTTTTGCAGCGGTTGAGCGTGGTGTCCGGCATTTTTTTTTTAAAGGAAAAATAAAAAGTACGAGTTGTAGGGCATAGCGGCCAATTTTAGCGGAGATAGCCATCGTCAGAGATATTTTATCGCACGCACATCGCACATGTTTGCGAAAACGAGAGTCGAGCTCAATGTTATTGGGTTTTTCCATTAGGAACGTCTCAGTGGTACTACCGCTGTGGTAGGACGGAGTTATGCACCCCCCCCCACGCTTCCGAAGATGATAAAGTCGATAAACCCTTCAATGGTCCGCCGTTGTTTTTTTGTTACATATAATCGGTTTACTTTCCTATCTGATAGGGAAAGAAACCATGTCGTGGTGCTATAGAATTTGCCCTTTAATATAAATCGTGACTCGGGTTTTGAGTTTTGAAACTAAAGTCACGATAAAGTTTCTACTTTCAGTCCCAAGAAATTATATAAATAGATAGGTAGGTAGGAGATGTTCACACTACGTCATGAGACTGGTCGCTTGTCGTAGCGGGAATAATTCGAATTCGTAGGCAGCATTTAGATATCCTTGCAGCGTGGTTCTTTACGACCTGGTTTACATCATTATGTCGGGTATGCCGTGATGCGGGATACACCAATCAAATGAATCTGCGTAGACCAAAGTTATATCACAATGACTTTTGTAGCCAATCAACTGAGTCAGAAGTCGCCACGACACAACACAATAATTACTGTAATAGAAGTTGAGGTCGCTTCGACTACGTATCGCTACAAGGACTACGAGTTACGAGTCGTAGCTTCGTAGCGCTGCTACGTTCTGTAACTGTAGCGGTTTGACTACGTATCACTACAAGGACTACGAGTTACGAGTCGTAGCTTCGTAGCACGATCACGATACGATCAGTAGTTACTGTAGCCCACTGCGCAACGCAGGCTACAGGTGTACGAGTTAGGAGTCGTAGCCTCGTAACTCAGCTACCATCTGATGTAGCGCATTTGCTACATAGTCCGACGAGTATTTGTTACGAGTTAACACAATTTAGGATGCCCTGATTAAAATTTATCATTTTGGACAAGTTGTTTTTGTTTTTCTCGTTTTGAATTATTTTTTTCACAACATAATTTGTTTAAAATTACTCAACCGATAATGGCCAAACGTTTATCATGACGTAAATTTTAAGCACTTAAAATAGAAGTTTTTACTTTAATGATTTAAGTGTAATTATGCTTTGTATTACGTCTGCTTAGTTGGTATGACATACAGCAGATAAGCGGATTGTACCTACCAGTATCTGCTGTATAATGCTGATAGAGGGTTTATTTTTAAGGAACTCGTGGATCTTCAAGTTTATGCAAGTCTTGCCGAGGTCGGTCCCTAGGCGGGTGAAATTTGTAGATCTGACAGTCGTAACGAATAAATTCAGAAGTAAAAAAATCTGACACCAGTTCCGCAAAAGTGTATCGTGTTACCTTGTTACTGGTTTGTGGTGGTAAAGAAGAGGAGTCGCTCCGTGTAACAGGAAGCCAACCCCAACAAGGTAGAAAAGGGTACACAGATGATTTGGGAGGGTTCTCGTGAAGGTGGAATGGAAGATTAATTACTTAGGAACCTTGTTTTTTTTTAAAGTTGGGAAATCATCAAAATTAATGATGCCTTCCGCTCTGGATGAAGCGGATGGAAATTGTAGACTCTTATTAATGGCCTTTGCGTTCCAAGACCGCGGTGACTCGTATATGTAATGCGTACAAATTCGGCAACCCTGGCAGGCACTGGCCTTAGCGGGCCCCGTCTATTATGCTGATATTTATTTGAGGCGCGCTAGGAACACCCTACTATCGTGTTCATAATCACAGACCTTGTTTCTTATCATGGTGCCGAGATGGCACGGGATCCAGAGTTGCAAGCACGCAGCGATGCCCAGCAGACAAAACATGATGTCCACTGTACCGTTGTCAAGTTTCTGAAAAATATGTACTTATTAGGTGTAAAAGATTAAACGCCAAACCTTAAAATGGTATCATTGTAAGTACTTCTTCTGTTATAAAACTGCTTGTTAACAAGGTTCAAAAATTGAACCAATAAGTCCTGGTATACCTACATAAGACATAATTAGCTGTAGAAAGAGAACAAGACTCAAAGCTATGAACTTTATTTATAACTTGCTAGACCTAACATGGAGACACGGATTGCCAGAAGCCAGAAAACCTGACTCTAGTCTTGCCAAGAACTACCGTGTTACCCAGTAAATGGGTTGTGGTGGTCTGGTAGGCAGCTGCTTCACGTAAAATACTGGTATTCAGCTAAATCCAGTTTGACTGGGAGCCGACCCCAATATAGTTGGGAAAAGGCTAGGCAGATGATGGTAGACCTAACTGGTCCGGTATCGTTCTTACCTCGGCAATCTGGTACGCTATAAGGCATATGGCGATGGAGCTGAAAGAAACCTGGTACACAAGCGACAGACCGTATACAGATGACACGGTGCTTACAGCGCTGAAACAATTTTTTTTTATTAGTTGAATATTGTAGCTTCATTAACTAAACCTGCTATTATTGAGGATTTAAAAGAGGTAAATTATTTGTGACACAGACAATCTTTGAAAGTGCTGCTCTGATTACGGTAGCTTTCGTACCAAAAAGCTACATCTCTTTTTTTACCAGAGAAATGCAAGATTCAGACAGGAACAGGCAACAGACTCAGCCTCGGGAAGCGCTAGTTTATTAAACCTGGGCGGGAAGTCTCGTCATAGATACCGATCGCCTACCGACCGAATTCGGTAGCTAAGTCCTAAGGCCGTCTGGCACGCCACAATTGCGGCGATAAGACCCCTCTTTGAGGAGTGGCTGGAGAGGCGCTTCGGCGTCCTCACCTTCCGCCTGACGCAGGTACTTACCGGACACGGCTGTTTCGGGAGGTACCTGTTTCCGATTAAGCGGGAGGACACGCCCGGGTGTCAGCACTGTGAGGATCGCCCGGAGGACACGGTGGAGCATACGGTGGAGATCTGCCCTGCTTGGGCTGAGCACCGCCGTGTCCTTGTCGAGGCGATCGGCGGCGGCAACCTCTCGCGTCCGGCCCTGGTTGAATCCATGGTCCGGAGCGAGGAGGCTTGGGAAGCGGTCACCTCCTTCTGCGAAGCAGTAATGCTAGCGAAGGAGGAGGCGGGCCGCGCGAGGGAAAGGCAAGGCCTTCGCCCCAACCGCCGCAACAGGAGAAGACGCCCCGGGCGTCGGGAGTCGCAGGGCGATCCCCGGCCACCGTAGGCGCGGGCCTGCGGACGGCGAGCATTGGGTGGCTCGCTGTCCGATCACCACCAGGCCCGGGTCGATGGCGCGTTGTGTTTCACGCGCGCCTCAAAGAGATGTCAGCATAAAAGAAGGGGCCCGCCAGGGCCAGAGCCTGCCAGGGTTGCGGAATTTGTTCGAAAGAGTCACCGCGGCCCTGGAACACAAAGGGCTTTGGAAGAAACACGGATGGGTTTTAGTCAGTAAGAGTCTGACACGCCCTTCCGCTCCACCCAGAGCGTAAGAAGTCATTTAATGATATCCCGTCCTTAGAAAAAAAAAAAAAAAAAGTCCTAAGGCCGTACACAGTCAATCTCGAACGCGATCCACCGATCAGATTTTGATCGTGGATCGCGTTCGTGATACGAATCCGAATTCGGTCAGTAGGCGACCGGTAACTAATTATGTCGAGACTGGACCCTGGCTCGTTGGTTAAGTGATAACAAGTGTAAATTATAAGGTTGAAACGTAAAGGGTTCTTTTCCCTGGTTGGCAGTGATCGGTAAAAATCTTATTTGGTTTTTCAGCCCCGAAATTCTCCAAATAAGCTTGAGGGCTAGTTTGCCCTCTTTTATTTGGAATTGGATCCATTAAAATGGCTATTATAAGTAATAGTCTATCTACCTATACCTAACATAGTCTGGCGCCTTGTTACATGGACCTCAACTAAAGCTAGCTGAACAGGTCTGTAAATAGCAGAGGAGTAGAGGAATAGCCAATGCTAGTCCGTACGGCAAAATAGCAATTTTATTGCATTTTATTTTTTAAGAAATAAAAAATTTTCGTGTGGCGCGAGACGTTGGGCAGTGCGCACGCGTTTGTGCCTTTCGTATCGAGTGATATTTTTTTTACGAATACCCACGTTCCTAATTTTGTTAAAATGGACGAGGATCCTAATGGTGACGATTTAAGCGATTCAAAGATTTTACAGAAGTGTGAACAACAATTAAATGAGATGAGAAATACGGAGGTAAATCGGGCGATTGGAAATGGGATAAATGAAGGTGAAATAAGATTAGCAGAGAAAAGAAAAGAACGAGAAGATGACCATAGTGATGATGATTTTATTACTGTAATTATGAGAAAACCCAAACGTTTAATAAGAAGTGATTCGGTGGACGTAAATAATGAAAAAGAGAAAGATAAGGGAGGTACTAATACATCTATAATAATAGTGAATCACGAAGTATGTGTTACCTCAGTGGAGAACTTACCTAAACCAATAGCTATGGCCAAATTATTGCGCTCAGAAAATATTACGGATATTCTTAAGTTAAAATATAAAAGCGTATACAAAGTTCTTATTCAATTCCTGAGAAAAGACGATGCTATTAAATTGATTGAATGTAAAAAGTTCAAGGACATGGGCTTACGATGTCAATTAGTGCAAGATATGTCAACATCGTATGGAATAGTGAAAGGCATTGACCTTGAGTTAAGTGAGGAAGAGCTTATTAATATTTTAGATGCGAATGTCGAAGTGTTAACTGTAAAAAGATTGAAACGTTTGCAGTCGGAAGGAAACTGGATTGATTGTGAATCAGTAAGAGTGAGCTTCAAAGGTAATGTGCTACCTCAATATATTTATGCGTATGGCTGCCGATTTAAAGTTGAACCGTACGTGTTTCCAGTAACGCAGTGTTCGGGTTGTTGGCAATTTGGCCATATAATTACATATTGCCCAAATAAAAAGGTTTTGTGCCCGAAATGTGGAGGTAATCACGAAAACTGTACCATAAAGGACTTCAAATGTTTAAATTGCAAGGGAAATCACTTTGTTTTGGACAAAACTTGTCCCGTTTTTCTAAAAGAGAAAAATATTCGGATTATTATGAGCGAAAAACAAGTGACGTACCGAAGAGCGCTACAACTGTTTATGGAGNTTCCAGTAACGCAGTGTTCGGGTTGTTGGCAATTTGGCCATATAATTACATATTGCCCAAATAAAGAAGGAAGAAAAAAAAGAAGGAAGAATTAAATACATACGATATCTCACAGCGAATTGATAACATCCTACCTACGGCCATAGTCAACACTGGTAAAGAAACTTACAGAGATGTATTGACCAGAGCGGTGGTGCATCACCCACCGATATCGGATATGGAAGAGGATGAAGATGAAGAAGAGGAGGAAGAAGAATATCAGGCAAAGTTGANAGAAGGAAGAATTAAATACATACGATATCTCACAGCGAATTGATAACATCCTACCTACGGCCATAGTCAACACTGGTAAAGAAACTTACAGAGATGTATTGACCAGAGCGGTGGTGCATCACCCACCGATATCGGATATGGAAGAGGATGAAGAAGAGGAGGAAGAAGAATATCAGGCAAAGTTGGGAACAAAAGAAAATAATAAATATCGAAAACAAAAGACTACAAAGAAATTAAATCAGAAAGATCAAAATAAAACTGATGTTTCGGAAGAGCAGAAAAAGGACGAAGATAGAGGTAGTGCACAGAAAGGAAAAGAAGGATCTAAGCAAAGTTTGCAATGGTTAAATAATTTTGAATGGATGAAGATATGGATAAAAATAAAAGGTTTATATAAATCTGAACTTAAATTAGAAGAAAAATTACTGTCGACGTTGAAAATTATTTGGGAGGAACTTAAGAAATTCCTGGTTAGTATTATATTTGGAGAGAATGTCTTAGAATATTTAAACCGCCTCAGTAATGGATAGTACACAAGAAGTTATAAAGTTAAACTTATTCCAATGGAATTCACAGAGTCTACGTCCTAAATTAGTATCTTTTTCAGATCTGTCAGTCTCACCCAGTGTCATTTAATATTAATAATTTGGGTATTGAACTAATTTGTGTTAAGTTATTAAACTGTAAAGACTTAGAATTTATTGTATGTATTGTCCATCATCTGTTCAAACTCAACCTTCTGATTGGGATGATATTTTTGGTCACTTTTCTAGTAAAACTATAATAGCTGGGGACTTCAACGGTCATCACACTAATTGGTCGGATAAATCGGACGTGAGAGGAACTCATATAGTAGACTCATGTTTGGAAAATGACTTTACTTCACTCAACAACGGCATCGCTACTCGAGTTAAGTTGGTAAATGGTAATTTGCAACAGACGTCCCCGGATATATCCTTTGTCTCCTGTGACGTTGCAATAAAATTTGATTGGCAGGTGTTTAATGACAATCTGGGTAGTGATCACCTGATTATTAAAATCACAGCTAACTTATCTTGTAATGTAAATATTGTTAAAAAACGTAATTTTAAAAATGCAAATTGGAGTGAATATCGTCAAACGATTTCTGAAAATATTAAAACATTTCATGAAGGATCCTTTAATTGTAACGTGCAACAAATGTATGATGATTTTATAAACTATGTTGAATGTGCAGCTAATAAACATATACCCTTCTTTAAATTTAGTTTAAAGCCAAACGAAAAATTTAAACAAAAAAATTACTGGTCCCCTAAATTGTCAGAAATAGTTGCAAAGCGAAGGTTGGCCTTGTCAAATTTCCGTAAAAACCCCACCCCAGAAAATTTAAATAAACTAGAATCCAAGACCATAGAATCACAAACATTAATTAAGAAAGCTAGGTATAATGGTTGGCAAAAATTTTGTGATTCTATAGACGAAGCTACGTCGACGAGGGAAATGTGGCGCCGTATGAAATGTATGAAAGGTTTTAAACAACAAAGTTGGTGCCCGCCCATTGACAACCAAGNCAAAAATTTTGTGATTCTATAGACGAAGCTACGTCGACGAGGGAAATGTGGCGCCGTATGAAATGGATGAAAGGTTTTAAACAACAAAGTTGGTGCCCGCCCATTGAACTTCTACGTTCTCTGACTCCAGACTATGCTACTAATTTGACTCCAAGCTTTAAGTCTCGAAATAAAATTTTAGAATCCGAATTTACACGTCAAGAACTTGAAAATTGCCTTAAAAAAAAGGCTTCGGCTCCGGGGCAAGATGCTATTTCTTATTCAATGTTATATAATTTACCGGACTCGGGAAAGTTTCTTTTACTGAAGATATACAATTATATATTTAAATTTGGTATTGTGCCTCACCAATGGCGAAATATTCAAATTATTCCCATACCCAAAGTTGCAAATAATGTTAATAATGAAATCAAACTAAGACCTATTTCGCTGATGTCGTGTGTGTAAAATCTTTCATCTTATGATTTGTAAACGGTTAGAATGGTTTGCCGAAAAAAACAAGGTTTTGTCTCCATACACAGTAGGATTTCGAAAGGCACAATCATGTTTGGACGCACTTTCCCGACTAGTCTCTCACATTCAAGTTGGATTTACGAGAAATATCCCTACAGTTGCATGCTTTATGGATATTGAAAACGCGTATAACAATGTTTCAATAGATTCTGTTGCAAAAGTACTGGATGAAATTCAAGTTGGGTCGCGAATTTGCACTTATCTATGGTCGTTTATGAATGAGAGGCAATTAAAAATTAAATCGTTTAACAGTGAAGCTTTTGAAACAAGACGGACTAACAGAGGATTGGCGCAAAGCGATCCGTTATCGCCTTTATTATTTAATTTAGTTACGCATCAAATCTGTCGTCAAATTAAAACCGTTATGGTATCGCAATACGCAGATGATTTTGTCATTTATTTTAGTGATAAGCAAATAAACAAATGTGAGCGATATTTACAGGATGCCTTAAACTGTATAACCACATTACTGGGTGAAATTGGATTGACTTTATCACCAACCAAATCCAATTATTGTATATTTAGTAGGGGCCGCAGGCGAATATTACCATCATTAAAAGTGTATGGTCAGCCTTTAAAAGTGGTGGAATGTGTAAAATACTTGGGACTTTGGTTGGATAGAAGTTTACACTGGCGGAAACATATCAATGAAATTGTTAGTAAATGTGGAAAATACCTTCATTTATTAAAAGTACTAGCAGGTTCTTCTTGGGGAGTACACACTAAGCATATTCGTAGAATATACATATCACTAGTAAGAAGTCGACTTGACTATGCCTGTTACCTGTATGATTCTAGTGCAAAAACACATACAAGTAAACTAGATAAATTACAGAACCAAGCACTCAGAATAGTAGGAGGTTTCATAAGAAGCTCACCAATCCATGTAATGGAGAGTGAATTGCACATACCACCATTATTTTAAAATCATTGTCGTGGTCTAATAATATAACTTTAGACACCATCTCAGAATTAGACTCCCTAACTAGTAATAGTTATTGGGCAAATAAAAGAAAACCCCTACTGGCTACTTCCTTTAAAGAATTAGGAAAACTGCAAATTAATAACTCGGATAGTCTTAAAATGTTCTCTCTGGATATTTGGGTATCAGCTTTACAATTAAAAGAGACTATCAGAAGTGATTTAGAATGTGTAACACTTCCAAAAACATGTTATAATCACAATGCCTTAGTTCATGAAGTGGTATCGGAATTGGCTTCCAAATATAGTGATTGGGGTAAAATCTACACAGATGGGTCAAAGACTAAAGATGGGTGTGGAGCTGCTTTTTTCTTTCAAAGTACTGGTTATAAAGCTACGAGTATGTATAAAACTAATGCAAATATTTGTATAATGTCTGTGGAACTCATTGCAATATATCAAGCGTTGTCTTATTTACATAATCAAAATCTAAATAAAGTAGTTATATTTACAGATAGCAAAAGCGCTTTACAACATCTAGCTCGATGCGCCTCTGGTTGCAGAGGGGCATCGATAGCCTATGACATTCTAAAACTAATTCATTACTATAACAAAGATGATATTAGGATTATCTTGCAATGGGTTCCAGCGCACATAGGCTTAGGGGGCAACGAGGAGGCTGACCGACTGTCGAAACTGGCTCTTGAGACGGGCAATGTTACCTCGTATATGTCCGATTACTGGGAATATTTCTCCAGGTTTAAAAAAATATGTTTTGAGAAATGGAAGAAACACTTCAATGAAATATCCAAACAAAAAGGCATTTGGTATAAAGTCATTCAAAATGAACCACCTCGTGAGCCATGGTTTGATGATCAATCTTTAACTAGGAGTTATGTAAAATTAGCGCTAAGGCTTCGTTCTGGTCACTTTCCATCAGCAAAATTTGCTTTCTTAATGCGAAAGTCTGGATCGCCTAATTGCGAGAGATGTAACAAAATTGAAGATGTGCAACATTTGTTGATGGAATGTGCTAAGAATAAAGATGAAAGGGAAGCTTTGGCTAGGGAGTTCAAATTAAACATGTGGGATGTTGGTCTTATCCAAAATATATTGGCATACCCTAAATCAGAAAGGACTAAACGCATAATTTGTGGATTAATTTCGGGCAATAATTCTCTTTCCTAGTTATAGTTTATACATTGATTCATAATAATAAGATAGTATTATTTGTATAGTGTGTAAATAGAGTATAAGGTACAATGGGGTTGACGTATCCGTGTGGATACAAACCCCTAATAAATAAAGAATTAAAAAAAAAAGAAATAAAAAATTTATGCAAATTTATTTAAGGATCACCAACGCAATAAAATTGCTATTTTGCATGTTTGCTTATTATTGAAAGTATTGTGTTAACCATTTTAGCTGTTTCTTCAAATTGAAACGCCACGAGGCGAAAGCAGCTAGCAGACAGGTACATTTATGTTTCAACGCGGAAATCACGACTCCGAGATCAGAAAGTACAAGTTAATGGGCTACATTTTGTTGCCGAGTCTAGTCTTTCTAAATCTACAAGTACCTACCTATTTACACCAAAAAAAATAAAGGCTTAACCTTTATTTTTTTTATAATTTAAGGCGCTGCCGCTGGTTACCCTTTTTGCGATTTTCCGACTTACTTTATTACTCCATGACTTGTAGTTAAGAATATAAAATACTTTTAAAAATGTTGTACTTATCTTACCTTACCTTATTCAAAAAACATGTATTTCTTCGTGGTTTTTAGAAATAGTTATTAGAAGAAGAATAATTCAGCTCAAAATGTATGGGATTTGCTCGACACGTTACTGATTAGAGGACTTTGCTCCTTAAAGTGTTGACTTTTGTTTGTATTGACTGGTCAAGTTTGCTCATTTAATCGTATATCTCAGAAACGGTGACTCTTAGGAGAAAAAGAGAAAAGACAATTTTATAGATTGCATGATCCAATTTGAGTCTAACGGGGACTTTTAAAATTTCTAATGAAAAAAAAAAAAAATATATTTTTTTAATTTTTTATAATGGTATTCCGAACATTCATACTTTATAGGTCTATGCGATTATTTGTAACCTTGCATTTTTAACTTGACCGGGCTACCTTGAAAGGAGGCGATAGCTATATGCGATGACGAGTAATATTTCAGTGATATTGTGTTATTTATGTATCGTTATCCTACGAACACAGCCGTAGGTCGAGGAGAGGACATTTCCAAGAAAGATAAATCATTGTCATGCTCCAGTATGATATTAACGGTAAAACGAAGTGGATAGGAGTTTGAGAATTGGCAAATAGCTCGAAGGATTGGACACCGACAAGGTTGTCTCCAACAAGGAAGGACCAAAATACGTCTTTGTTATGAGGTTTTTAAAAAATGCCATTAGCTAGAACTAATGACATCATTCCCGGATCAACGCCGAAGTTCCAAGAGAATACTTACTTAATGGGACCACCGTTTAGATCTGAAGTAACCACTGCCGCACTGTTAAGGTTGTTGAACCGCGTAGATAAGTAGGCACCTATCCTGGTCTTGGTAGGAGTTTTGGTCACAGTTCAGAGGTATAAGAGAAAGCGGGTGTAAGGTTACGCATCCTTCATTGAAAGAAGAAATACTCCAACCAGTGTTATGCCTGGGGTTGCCCACCCCTACTGTTGATGAATTTTATTGGGCTGTTGCAAATTTTCTTATCTCCCGGAATACTCAACGGCTGATAGCCAGAATCAACTGCGCAATGGCGCCCACCAGAAAAGCAACAAGGCACTAAATCTCGACGAGTCTTGGAAAAACGACTTAGGTAAATGTCTTGGATCCCGCATATAAGTAAATCAAACCATAAGGTACACGTACACGAGTAAGAAACAACATATTATCGAGCAGGACACAGTCCAGGTTTTCAAATAAACCATTTACAGATACTTTTAAATTGTCAAGGTCGGTCAGCCAAAAATATAAAGCTAATTAGCAATTTCAAAAGTGTAGATGTGTAAGGAAAAGAACGTGCAAGAACTCCAAGTTTAAATCATGTAATGTGTTACAAAATCCTTGAAAAATAGACACAAAGGGACGTTCAACAACAACGTACAACCAGGAAATGCAGCGTAACCTACCTACCTACCTGAGAACTGATAGATGCCACGTCACAATCTTGCGTATCCTTGCGTTAAGTATCNTGAAAAATAGACACAAAGGGACGTTCAACAACAACGTACAACCAGGAAATGCAGCGTAACCTACCCACCTGAGAACTGATAGATGCCACGTCACAATCTTGCGTATCCTTGCGTTAAGTATGACCTGTGTTTGCACCCTCCGCGCATCATGTCGAGGCAGCAACGCCACGGACTCGTCCAGACCCTCGAATATCACGTCGAAGTCTATGATTATCATGTTCATGATCGTGTAGTAATGCAGCAGGATGTGGAACAGTGTGTAGATGTATACTGGAAAGTTAATATAGTTATTTATAATACTAGTGCGGTAAGTTGGTTTGTGTTTGGTTGGTTGGTGGTCGAGACGAAGTCGAGGGCTTAATAATCACGAGTTTGTAAAAACCAATTTCCGCACGTCCTTTATACAATTTTTCAACACATTTGCGAGAAAACAGTACAATAGGTAATTTNAATACTAGTGCGGTAAGTTGGTTTGTGTTTGGTTGGTTGGTGGTCGAGACGAAGTCGAGGGCTTACCATAATCACGAGTTTGTAAAAACCAATTTCCGCACGTCCTTTATACAATTTTTCAACACATTTGCGAGAAAACAGTACAATAGGTAATTAAAAAAAAACTTTTTGTTTTTAGATAGGTATCAGTCGGAAAGTCGCAACAATCTTTGAAGTTCCTTTTGAAAATAGCGCTTTACATTAGTCTACTCGTTTGTAAAAACCAACTTACCATACTAGTATCCTAAATAACAATTTTTGGAAATAAAAAAGAACCGTAAAGGAAACGCATGGCGCTATACAACGAGGAGTGCGATAAATTATGTACTAAGATGAGAATACCTATTTTACCGCACGTTCCATTGTACTGACATGACAAAAGCTAACTTCAAATACTTAAAGCAGAAATCAAGGGCAAGACGCCATTTTGAAATGCTTACCACAAAAAGTCTGGACAAACATAATACACAGTGTCATCTGCATCACTAAGAACAGTTCATAGTTCGGTGACCTGTAGGGGTCATCGTGGGGCAGCCACATGGGGAACTGCAGGGGTCTGGCGGTGTTCTCATCAATGGTGGCGAACAAGCTTTGAAAGATCAGCCCCACCACTGGGAAGAACACGTACAAACCACCCACGAAGGAGACGAACGTGAACCATGCGAAGCACAACTGCCAGATCAGAAGTTGGCCTTCCAAGAATGGTTTCCTGAAAAAAAAAACATCAACAGACTCTTTCTAAACGTTTTGCCTTTGTAAAACTAGCGCGGCAATGTTTTTACGATTTGAAAAAACGCCGAGATGTTTTTGTTAGGTAGGTTTTATACATAATAAGTAAAACACCAGAAAGAAACACCTAAATAATGGTGGAAACTGCATCAAAGTTCGTTGAAAATGGAATGAGAGGCTATAGTTAGAAGGGCATCAGAATCTTACACGAGTTGCTAATCAAGTGACGAATGCAACGCAATAATGTAATGTCAAAATTAACATACTTTACCTAATAATTGTCTTAATAAAAAAATAAAAATAAAAACTATATGAAACCCTAGGCACACCCGAGGGGTACCCGAATTTGGACACGAAGTTAAGACTGTGAATCGGGAGTTATGTACAACGAAACTATTAATCTACAGACATCGAAATAGTGTTTTACCTTTCAGGAGGTACTAACAAGCCTCCTTAGTTAGGAATCCTGCATTTTATTACCTGTATCGAGGCCCCAGACTACAAACGAAGATAAACTCCTCATTCATCTTCACCACGATGTCACGAATCTTGTCAGTTTTGACGATGATGCAGCAGTAGACTGTCGGAATACAGCCAACGATCACCCAGTAGCAAAAGCATTCGGTGGCCAAAGAATAGTCCCTTACAGAAAGCCCGTGCCAGATATTTATTTCTTCCAAGGTCATCGCGACGATGGACAGTTGTATACAAATAGCCGGCCATATGAATCTGCAGAAAAAAATGTTATTATTAAAGTCTTTAGTGATCTGACAGAGGGTTATCCAGGCTGCCGATAACAGGATTTTATAACAAAAGACAGACTTGTGATATCAATGGATTCACGTGTGTATCACTGTTTTATTTTTGGCTTAAACTTTTCGCACGTGACGGTTCGTGAATAGTAGGTAGTTTTGTACACAATTCTCTGATGCAGTTGGATAAATCTAGACCGGAATTTGCGGACCACTTTTGATAACTGTATGCTGATTTCAAGAACGTAAATTTAGTATGGGAGTTCAAGTAGTAATGAATTGCAAAATCTGATGTACGTACACCTATTTAATTTGTCAGCTTTGGTATGTTTCCACCCACTGATTACGTTCACAGAAGCTTAATAAATTGGGCGTGGTTTATTTAAATAGTTGTATGATTGGTTAGGTAAAGATCGCTCTCTCTGATGGTAAAATTGGTCATTGGAGGCTATGCTATGGAACATCTGCAACACAGAATAATCACATGAGTTGTGAGTACCTAAATGGAGATCTCGTGAGGAAGGTTTTGAGAAGAGAAGAAGTAGAAGAGTATGAGAAAAGCAAAGAAACTTTAGCTGGAATGTATGAAATATGTTATGATGGAGAAAGGGTGACTAATAAAGAAAAAAAAGATGACGACTTATAAAGAAGTATGAAAGTCGAAGATATGCTACTCCGGCAAATAAGTTGGAATCACTAAGGGCAAGAGAATGATGATTTGGTTTCTTTCAGAAGTTTTGTTTCTCTAAATCCCCGTGAAGAATGAGCAGATATAGTTGTTTATTTTCTAAAGACCAACCGAAGGTTCGGTTTCGGCCAAAAATTTACCGAACTCAGTGTTTACCGTCATTGGAGTGCATCGTCGTTCGGCTAGTTTTCTTTTTTATTTTAAAGATGGGAAATCATCAAATGACTTCTTCCGCTCTGGGTGGAGTGGAAGGGCGTGTCAGACTCTTACTGACTAAAACCTATCCGTGTTCCTTCCCTTTGCGTTCCAGGGCCGCGGTGACTCTTTCGAACAAATTCCGCAACCCTGGCAGAATCGTTCGGCTAGCTGCGGGTGTGTTCGTTGTCTGTGATCGCTAGTTAGTAGATTAGTTAGGATTTTTTTTGGACTAAGAGGACTAAGAGACTCTAGTTTAGGTAATATTGATTTTTGGCAAAGTGTTTTTGTTAAATTGTTAAAATAACATAAATAAATCATTTCTTTTTGTTACCAAGTTTTTATGCTACCGGAAAATTGCAGACCCCGTAAGATTGTAATAAATCTTTATTAGATTATGATTTTAACTAGCTTTTGTCCGCAACTTCGTACGCACATATCTCGCTTTTTCCCATTCCTGTATAGCCTATTCCCGTTCCCGTATAGCCTTTAGCCTCCCTCATGAATGTGGCTATTATATACAAAAAATTCAATAGTTTACAATTACTAATTTAATTGTTATTTAATTAGTTAAATTACAATTTCACGCGATATTTTACAATCTTACGACGTTTGTAATTTTCCGGTGACATAATTATATCGTGAACGGGTGCTGCTTGTGGTTGCTGGTCGTCTTGCTGGTCATGATTTTTTTTATATTGTTAGAACGATAAACTTTAAAACAATTTATTATAACTATGTTGGCTCTAGTTCATTACTTGTGGTTCCAGTCACAATCCTATTGTTAGATGGATGGTATAAACCATTCCACGTGTAAGCGGGCACACCATTTATATTATGCCTGGAGGCTTAATTAGTTTGATTTACTTGTCAATGCTTGAGTTTGTTTGTTTTTGATGGTATAATGGAGTGTGCTAGCTAACAAGTGTCAATTAATTTCATTTAAAATTTGATTTACATATTAGACATTTTATTTTTGTGTCATGTTTTGTAAAACTTACTTTGCATGCTATGTTTAAATTCAAGTTTTTAAAACTTAACAGACAGATGTGTTGCTGGGGAGTTTGTTGCACCACTTCTTCTTCCCAGCTAAAACACTAGGAAGTGGTGACGGGCGGGCGTTTTGGGGGACTGTCTTTATGTAGATCTTTGACGTTCAAAAAGCGCTGGCACTCAGCCTAATTTGAATAAATGACTTTTAATTTTGATTAAAAAAATAATTGTATGTCTTTAAAAGTTTCGGTTTTGGCGAGAACTGAGATCAGAAACGAAGGTTCGTTTTCGGTTTCGGCTGAAATTTCTGTTTCGGTCGGACACTATTATTTATATTTCTAGCAATCAGAAAAAGTCTCTGCTATACTTAGATACACAACTACTTGTATTTACGTAGTTAAGTAGGGCAAAAATATATATAAAGAAATACCAAGCTACGAGTAGAAGTCAAATGTCATAAGTATGATGTTATCTATCTAATGAGAACAAATTATTAACAAATTAACTAATGTGCGAATCATGTAGTGTCGAGGTTAACGGACAACGATATTCACACTAGTGGGCTATATTGAGACTATCAGTTTGACACTATCAGAATAAGGCTTTGACTAACAGCTACAATAATATTACTTAATATAATGTGGGATGTGGACGCGGCGATCGTTGAACCGATAGTCTTGTCAGTCAATGGTTTTATTCATAGAGTCGAGCCTTGTTTCGGAGTGGCCTTTGTATTGTGGTGGAGGGGTCTGTCAGTCTCCTACTGACTAAAACCAGGGTGGTTTTAATCAGTCTCTCATACACTTGCGTCCGAAGCTACGGGTGCGTACAGTGGCGTATTTTAAGATTCAGCTCCCCGGGCCTGCAGGGTTTGCCCCCCCATAAATTAACGGAAAAACACCAAAACATTTTATCATAAAATAAAATTCAGCAGTGTGTGATGTGGGCTGAGAATGGTGAAAGAAATAAACACCAGTACACCAGCGTCGTAAGCTAGGGTCCTGAGCGCCCATGGCAAGATTTGAATTTTGCGCTCTCAATTCTTGCTTTTGCCTTACTGCCCCAAAAAAAAGGGTAATGTGTTTTTTCTTTGGCACGCTCTGTACCTAACCTAAACGACTGGATTTATTTTGACAAACGAGGTATTTTTGGATTTGCCTAAAGTGCCACTATGTCATAGGAATTTTGATAAGAGTAAACGTAATTGAAGTCGTCTTTTTTTCCCATTATAATCATGTGGGGTATCAAAATAATATTATTACATAGAAATTGTCCGCGAAATAATCTTCAACTTTAAAATGTAGTTTGTGTCTGGAACCCGCATGAGGCTAGTTATGCACTTTTATTAGAGAAGGTTCAAAAAGCATTTCTTAGATTTCTCT
>NDFZ01003254.1:0-25397 GCA_002192655.3 Mamestra configurata | reverse complement strand
AAAAATAAATGGCTAAATTACATGGCGCCAAAAAGTTAAAAAACGAAAGAAAAAAATAATTTTGTCGCAGGTCAGGTAAGAGCGGAAAACGGTTCACTTACGACTTCCGCTGACTGCTGACTTGATGGTTTAATTCGGCTTATACTGTCTTTAGGGTTCCCTATCCAAATTTATTCTACTCGTTTTTGCCCGCGACTTCGTACGCGCATATCCCGTTTTCTCCCCTACCCGTAAGAATTTCGGGAAATCCTCTCTTAGTGCTCGCCTACGGAGTGTAGAAAGCTGAAAGTGTAAATTTCAGCTTTCTTCGACCAGTAGTTTCGGCTATGCGTTGCCACTTAGTCACTCACTCAGTCAGTAACGGAAGAGTTTTATGTATAGGTATATATATTAATTGATTGATAATCATTCATATATTTTGACTATTTTTGGTAATTATAATCATCTAAACATTTTGTAAATTTTTTGGAAAGGTGTCGAGAACTGTCACCTTGTCTTCAATTTTTAAAACCTGAGAAAGTGACTTTATCTGGATTTGCTTTTTGCCTGCTTAGTCGATGATTTCTGCTTTACTAACGGCAAAATGTTGTCTAAAGAAATATTTTTTATTTATCAATTGTATCGTTTGTTGTAAAAGAGACTTTAAGTTGATTAAGTAGACAGACATTGACTATTGTGTTCAATTTAAAACAATAGTTGTGCTTCACGGAAAATATCATATTTCACTGTAATTTAAAAGCATATTAAACTTGTTTCCATATAACATTTTATTTGACAGCAATGAGTATAAGTAGAATGCCATCGATGTTCATAAATATATAGTCGTTATTGCACAAAAGAACTTAAAACTACGTCAAGCACTTAACTGTTGAAATATACTACATGTAATTACTGCTTACAAATCAATTTGTTGAATACTAGAATAAAATACAGTTTTAAATAACCACGCTTGATGTTACTTGCGACATGAATTCTAATTCTAACTTTATCTGCCGAAGCCAGAGTTAAAACACTTAAAAGCATTTATGGTTTCAGGCTTAGGCCATTCAAAATGGTATGTTTCGAGTTCGACCCCTTTGCTGTATATAGCCCTTCTCTTTGACCACCATAGATACTTTGTGCATACGTTTTTCAGTATGTTTTTTTTTTAGCGAAAATCGATGTTATATTAGTCGAATTTAGTTATATAGGGAATAGTAATTAGAAAAATATAAGGATAATTATTCAAAATGTTTGTCAGTACTTAAAGACCATTAGTAAATCAATATAGATACAGATATGGGATACAGATATGGGCTGAGAGCCTACAACGGCCTTCGTGTTCAGTATAACAGTGCTTTTCGGGTGCTCCTGGGTTTGCCGCGGTTCTGTAGTGCGTCGGGCATGTTTGCCGAGGTTCGCATAGATAGTTTCGAGGCTGTCATGCGCAAAAGAATGGCATCCCTAATGCGTAGGATACGTGGAAGCTCCAACAGCATTCTGAAAGTTATTGTGGACAGGCCAGACCGCCGTTTTCTGATGCACTGATCCCGTAGACATAGCTGCGAGCCTGGTACTGAGGAAAGATATTTGATCTAGTTTTTATGTGTTCTGTAGTAGTTAAGTTTTGGGTAAATTAAATTAGACTAAGTAAGTGAAATTAAATTAGTAACGTTATTAAATAAAATTGAATGAAATTTAAACTGATTTGTATTAATTATAATTAGAACTGTTTTCTCGTAAAGTCGTACTAACATAGCTCCTAAGTACTCGCTACTAACCAATATGGATTTTTTTTCGAAACAAAGTTTGATTGATTGATTGATTGGTTGATTGAATAAAGAGCATAGAAAGGTGAATGAATTTCTAATTCTATAGAAGTATATTTTTACTTGAAAATCCCAATGTACAGAATCCCTAGCACCATATGCATCCAGTTCTATACAAACCTTTTTATTTGATGACATTATACCTTGCGGTGACATTTCAACTTCCTCGAAATAAGTGACGTCATTTCCGTTGTTTGACACCCTGCCATTATTTTGTTAGTTTTGAATCGACGATGCTCCAAAAGTTTACGAGGCAATCTATGTAATTACATTACTAAAATTGACAAAATGTTCCCCTTGGATATGCTGGGTCATCAAGTTTATGACGATAAAACAATTTTCCGTCGTAGCTTATCTACTCGAAAGCGTTTTCTGGGAGTTCTTTTTTTGGGAGTTCTCAAGGAAACGTTTTAGGTCTCTTATTGTTTAAGAGTAAATTAATACAACAAAGCCCTGTCAACAAACAGTGTAATATATTCCATCGACGATAAAATTAAACGCTTCATCATTATGTACATATTTCCCTAAATAATTCTTCGCGAATGTCATCGTAAAATCTTATTTGCTGAGCTTAAAGTCTTCTTGATTATAACTTCAAAACACCTGTCATACTTCAATTTTAATGTCATCAGTCGACAACGTAAATCATGTTTAGCTGGAATTGTCTTAAAAATAATAATTTGAAAGACCAAAAGGGTCTGCCTTCAGGCCATTGCAAACTCAACTAAGGCACAGGGCATAAAACATTCAGGCTGACGCGGACAAAATTAAAAAATGAAGCAGAACGCTTTGCAAGACGCAAATTGATGAATGTTATAATCAATTAAAATTGTTTCGGTTAGTTTTTGAAGAGATTTTGTTTTTCATATATGAGCTTATTGTACGTTGTTTTTTTTTTATTTGGTAGGTATGCTGAAGATTTAGTTTTGGGAAAAAAATATTCTTAATTTTTTCACCAGTCTTTGCCTGTAACTTAACCACATAAAGTATATATGTATTTCATTAGTCTGATTTAAACTTTAGTGGACTGTCAGGTAAAATTTGTTCATTTTAACATGAAAATGTTGTTACATTTTCGACATCTATCGTGATTCCGTCTATCACCTTTCACCGTGTTTTGATATCAACACGTTTTTTTCTTAAAATTGGCGGCAACAGTGTTGAGATACGACATGGCGAGTTGCCAGCTTCACGCAGCTACACCAAGTTTATGTTTTATTCATGCGGCCTCCATCGTTTATGCAAATGTACCTGGTAATAATTCAATGTGATGATAAAATAATAAGAAAAACAAGATTGCGGCTAAATTTCTTGTTCGCAATGTATTTAGAACTGGACTTAAGTGCTTGTAAGGAAGATTGTACCTTTAATGCCCAAATACATACATATCAGTTTACTGTTCCATCTAAGTGTATTCTTACGTCATCGTCAATAACAGCTAAGTTTCTATAACTGCTGTTTAGGACAGCTCTGGTAGAAATTATCTTCTTTGTTTCTAATTTCTCATTTGATAGCCTCATAGCTAACCAAGTTTTCCTTACAGTCTAAGGCAGACTGACATCAAAAGTTCATCATTCATTCCTTTTGAATGAATGATCTCTTTGTTTGATTGGGCATGGACAACTGCCCAATCAATTTTAACCTTTGATTTTANTTGTTTGATTGGGCATGGACAACTGCCCAATCAATTTTAACCTTTGATTTTATGAGATCGCTTTTTTTCAGTTCCTTTTTCCCATGTAAAACTGTTTCTTGTGTGATTTATCTACCTACATATAAGAGTCCTTAAATATCAAAATCGCGTCATGATAAATTAGTTCGTGTAACAAGTTATGAATGAAATTAATTAATCGATGGTAGGGTCTAGTTCTCGTTCATTTACTGCCTACGCACTGCCTTTATTACCTACCGGGGATTGTAAGTGTTTAGTCAAGTTGTTTAGGAACAGAACAGAATGTCTACTTTGTTTGAATTCTCGCTAATATCCCCATAGTCGAAAATCGACCGCAATTCATTAAGTTTAGCTTTCTGCATTTCTTCTCAATAAAACTTTAACTATGCCAAATTCCATCCTCTTTTCATAGAAAGTGCTCTCTTCGCGAATTAAATATAACCTATATTTCATTTATCTTTTTTTAAATAAAAGAAGCGTTTTAGTTTCCTCGATCATCTTAAAGTGCCTAAATCAAAGATTTTGATATTAATGAATAATTTTTCTAATTGCAGGCAAAATTACATTTCGCGTACAATTAGAGATTTATTTAAATAATACAATTCGTGAATCGTTTAAGTCTAATAATATACCAGCTAAAATTAAAATCTAGATTGCCAACAGTAGGTATAATTTTAATTCCTTATGTCTCAACATTTGCTGTGACCCTTGGCTCCGGATTATTTCTAAATGTTGCCGATACTCGATAGTCATCGTAAATTACTAATCGGTGGCAATTATCATAATACTTTTAAATTCGAAAATATTGATCTTGTAATAATTAAGATGTGTGTGTTTGCCTGTCTGTCAACTTTCTGATTTTGTGGTGAACTTACAACTATCGTAAATTGTCTGGTTTCTCAATCAAAATATTATCATATCAAAGTATGGTCACTTTTGAATACCTGTATTTTGCTAAAACCTGCGTAAAATTCACGATTCAGGCATTGGAAACGAACTGTTTCTTTTTAGGATGCGTCATTTTAGACAAAAATCTGTAGGTATAAGAGTTATATTACCACCGTCGTCTTTTAGAAAAAATACTGTCTAGACCACTACTATACAGAAGCTGTCTCCACAGACCTTTACTAAGATACTTTGAAAGGATTATCCCACAATCACAACCTTTAGTAACTAGTTAAGCGGATTGGTGATTGAAAGTAGGTGGAGTATTTACATAAACGATTAATGTCGAATATTAATTCACAGACAGCCAGGTAACAGATCACTTGAGTTTTCCCAAAAAAAAACAACGCTAGTTTTTGGCATTTGACAGCCACTTTAAAAAAGAAAAGAAAATTCGATTTTTCAAATTTCGAAACGATTACAGACAGTGCCGCGGGACGCTGATCGTTTAAATCATTATCGAGGAAGGTCTGGCCCACATTGCCAGACCAAAATAACATAAAATATGAATTAAAGCCGTTCGCGGGAACTTAAATCTATCAAAAACGACTATTAACATTCATTAGACCGCTACTAGACGGCCAACTTTTTTTTCTATAATCACTCACTGTTTTAAACTTTGGAGTTCGGTACAATGAAAAGGTTGGTTTACTTGGAAACTTTGCTCTTTATTTTCTTCGTTTTTCCTCATCATTGAAATGAGAGTTTTCCTGGTGTTGTAAGAAAACATAATGTTGTTTTTATTAATTTCCCAAATTAGATTCTAAACTGCATGTCAATTACAGGGGTATAACTCCTAGCCTTTTTAGGACGTATGCATGTCACAATATTGTTTTTCCGAATTATTATCTAAATGGTAAATTAGATTTGCTTAGAAAATTAGTTAAATGTAAAACTTTTCAACGTAATTTTTTTCGTAATTTACGTTAGATGAGGCCTACAATATCTAATACCGAACGCGGCTCATGTGAATAGATCGCACCTGACCGGACTCGGAGTGGAGATCATCAATCATAGTAATTTGCATAACATTCTCATGTCATCGGTGTGCCGAAAACGTTCGATTGCGGTCTAAAGCTACGATACACTGACGAGTCAGAGATTATTGAACGATTTTTTTTTTCTATTTTTTATTGATATGANAAACGTTCGATTGCGGTCTAAAGCTACGATACACTGACGAGTCAGAGATTATTGAACGATTTTTTATTCTATTTTTTATTGATATGTTTTTGGCATAGGTTATGGTAACTGAAAATGAGTCTTACTTGTTATTTTCATACTTGAAATATCGAATATCACATTTAAATTTTAACCAATCTTCGTAAAGCTAAAGAGTGGAATTGCCTGTCGAAGTCTGTATTTCCGGAAAGTTAAAACCTGGCCTAAACTGGGGGACTTTAAGTGAAAAGTGAATAGGTTATTTCTAGGCAAGCATGCTCCAACAATTTGCCACAATCCAATAATTGAATGTAACACACTAACTACCTAGCAAGTTAAAGCTCATCCTTAAAAATGCTAATACCAACATCTAGCTAATGTGCAACCGTCCTGTTTATCGACACATCCGTCGCCATATCTTATCGAGTTACATCACTAACCTATGAATATTGATCGCAATATCTTGAATATTTTAACATAAGTCGCTTTTAGGTGATAGAACCATCATAGGAATGATGCCAACTGGATTAGAATGTCGTTACGATTGAAATGATATGGAATTGCACAAAAACATTCGACTATTTGACCGACGACTTGCTAAGCTTTTACTCAAACTTTTTCTGAACACGATAAAGTACGTAAAAACTTTAATATCGCTCTTTTTTACCAAAATGGTTTTTTTAGAAATTGATCAAAAATTTTAACGCTTTGCATAATTATGAACGCATCCATATTTCCTTTGATTACAGGCGATACGGAACGAAATGCAGCGGTTGTGGGCACGGCATATCTCCGTCCGACCTCGTCCGCAAGGCGCGCGAGAAGGTGTTCCATCTCAACTGCTTCACGTGCCTCGTGTGTCGGAAGCAGCTGTCCACCGGCGAGGAGCTCTACGTCTTGGACGACAACAAGTTTATATGCAAAGAGGATTATCTCGCCGGGAAGGCGCCGACACAGCATTGTAAGTTTTTATTCCTAATTTATGACTTGTAACCTCTTTACAAGCTCTCTATATAACCACAAATATATTTAAAGATTTTATTCGATATCAACAGATAAGTAATATTTTATTAATGTGCTGCCCATCTCTGATGCCGCCGCGGTTACCAGATGGTTATCTCATGTACGCATCCATTGATGAACGGCCGTGCAATTAAAATGTGAAAGTTGGTAGCACTTGTTCCAATTTTAAATTAGACAAGGTGGAGCTTGGAGCTTTGCTGTATCGACATCGCGTTGTGAAAGGAAATCAGAATCGAAGTAGACATGTGGCGACATTACGGGTCAATGTCGCTAAAATAAAATAACAAGACAACTAGATTACTTCCAAATTGCGCTATTCTTGTCTCCGAACTAAACTAAACACTATTTACGTAAGTCCAATCAAACATCGACACACGGCCGTCACGTTAACAATCACTCCCAATGTTGCTATATGAAAAAATAAATGAGGTCTTTTATTGTCCTCACTCGTTCTCGGAGTCGATCGATGCAGAATAATTACATTTCTAAAACACGACCACGTCTCCTTCCATTTACGAACGTGACATGTGAGAATTGCATTCACAATTTAAAATGCGTTTTTTATTGTTTAAGAACGTATCACGGCAACAATAAAACTCGGAGCACCCATTTTGAAATCGGATTTTTCGATCAATACGAACCGTAACAGAATCGAAGTGAAAAAAAAAAGAAACAAAAAGTCGAAGGCGTCGGACAAAAAGCCAACCGCATTACACATTAGCCACGTCTCCACGCGGTAGTGCTGTAGACATCTTTTTTTTACTTTTTTATTTACCGCTTTGTCGAAGGCAACACCTTGACGTGAGGAAGAAAAAACTGACGGATTGTAGGCAAGATGTGATCGTGAGGTACGGGCTTTCAGATATACACGGGTGGTTCAAATATTTTGATTGGCACCCTCGTTAGAAATGGATCCTGGCTGAAACAGCAACTGGGGAAGCATCGGTGTGTTCTCTCTCTGTGTATAGTCCAGACAGGGACGCATATTTTACAGGTCCATCACATCGGAGTGATATCCGGTATTTCTGGTTTTATTGACTCAATTTATTATTACATACCGAATGTTAATATATTCTGTTTGCTACTGTATCGTGTAGCTTTAAAAGTGAATATAGATATTAACGCAAAATACAATTAGCATTTTGCCTTTATTTATTTTGTTGTTGAAACTATATTATGCACTTAATAGATTACTAAGGTATCTGTATTAATTCACTTTCTGAATGAAAATGAGCTTTAGGTATTCGCAAAAATATTTTAAGTTTTAAATAGTAGAAAAAAACCGTTACTTACTTATCTTCCTCGGATTGTATCGTGGCATAAAAATCGATGACCCACCACTAAGCTTTTTAAAATTGGAACGGATATTTAAAAAACTAGTGCATCGCTAAGCATATTCAAATACGGTATTTGTAAAATAAAATAGTGTTGGCCATGTGTTAGCTCGTTCACCCACAAACATGTGCTAGCCGGCGGCGCCGCCCGTGTTTGCTCAACGTAATTGTGTTTATAAATTGTTAGAACGGAATAATGCCTGCAAATAAACTCGAGAGCGAAATAACACGACGCGACGGGACCAATCGGGCGGGAGAATTTAGTGGAGTACCTACGGAACTGAAGGGTTGGGTTTTATAGACAGAATGCTGTACTAAGTGAGAAAGAGAAGAAATTATTTTTTTTATGGATTCATAAGTAATGGAAATTAATCCTATTTTTGATACGACAACGACATATTTGTTTTGTTTGATTCATCCAAAACCAAAAAGCCTATGCAGGCAGAATCTTTTTTCTTTTCTCAATTAACCTTTATTGACCCAGTGCTGGGCGAAAAAGGTATCCTCCATACTTTTCAATTAGCTTCCTCTGGTCAAGAGATTTTTCCCCAAAACCAAAGCGGTGTGCCATCCACTCATCAGTATGGCCGTCCGCATTCTGCTGAACTCAAACGACTTGAACCAATATCCAGACAGTATTAATTATCATTATTGTAAGGTCACAACACATTGAATGAAAATCTAGAACCATGTTACTCATCTCATAATTTGGGTTGCTATTGTAATTTTATTCTTTATATACTCCCCGTTTGCGACCGAGATGCAAATGTGAACGATCCTTTAAAAAAAATATGTAAAAGTATAATTAAAACCCTTACAATAAGCCCTTTTATTTGATATGCCGCACGACTTTTTTTTAAATTTAACCCCCATATCTACTCAAAATTTATTTATTTACGTAACGCGTCCGTATTTGGGTCACAGAAGTTCATATGTGTACCAAACTTCAATAGAATCGGTCTAGTAGATTCGGAGAAAATTGGCTGTGACCGACGGACAGACATAACCCAGTAATCCTACATGGGTTCCGTTTCTTACGAATGTTCGGAACCCTAACAAGAATTATGTAAATTCTCGTCATATCTGTTAATGCGACTCTATTTTCAACCAGCAACAAAAAAACCGTCCACAAATATTTTTTCTAAAACAAAAGAGTATCGCAACGTAACCAAAACGAGTATGACAGTGAACCCCCGCGTGATCGTGCAATGATACGATAAGCCAAACAAGGAATTGTTTCCACCAGCTGCACTGAGCCCCCCGAGCAGTAGATTAGACCCCAGCCCCCGCATGCGAGGGCTAAGGAGCTTACAGGGTTATTGATACGGTTAATGCGAAATTGCGAAACTTCTAATACCTTGAAGACTTTATTGTACGTGTATTTTTATATGACGGCAATATTAAAAAAAACTGTTGTTTTGATATATACTTATTTCGACATCAAAGTGGTGACTTATAGAGTTATTGAGATTAGAGACGTGCCGCGTACTGTGTGTGGACTTGGTCGACTAACCGACTAGTCGCCTTAATCTTAAATGGACGACTAGTCGCCCACAATAAATATGGTGTGACGGTAGGCATTTTCCGATTAGTCGAAAAAGCTATCATAATTTCGTTTAGCTGCCAGGGAAACTAAACTAGGTACATAGTAAATAAAATACTAAAAAAAATCATGAAAGTTAAATACAAAACGAATGTTGTAAAACCATTTCTAACAAAACAAACCAAGCCCTTTTCTAAAAACGGTCTCGATCCTATTTCCTGTATGTGTATAAAGGCCGGGTATCTGCGCGTCCCAGGCGCGTCCCGGGGTAGCCCGGCGCACGCCGATAAGGCGTACCTATCAATCAAACGCACGCGCTCTGGACCCAATCGGGTGAATAGGTTACCTTATCGAGAGCGTGCCGGTGACGGGTTGAATTTTCTCTGCGATATTTTCGTGGATAGTGACGTCATTGTTACTTTAAGAAGCAAGGTTAATTTGTTTTTGAGTCGGCTTTTTGTAGCTTTATAGTAGCTAGTTGAAGTAGCTTGAATTAGGTTGAGTACTTATTTTTGTCTTTTTCAGCATACAAAATTACAGTGAAACGTGTAGGTAATCCATAAAATCTGTAAGTAGGATATTTTAACTGATACTAAAACTCACATTTTTAATTAAGTGCTGTAAAAATTGACAAACCAACTAAAAACGAACCAAAATCCGCCACTTATTTCAAACGAATTTAATTCCATGTCTAATAAATAAAAAAAAACATTATTTTAATATCTAAAAAAACATAACGCAAAGATAATAGCATAACTGCTTACGTTAGCAAGTGATCCCCACTAGGGTTGCACCCTCAAAATAAACCGCATCTTGCCGCTGGCTGTTTGCGTTGCAACCGATACGAGAGTGATTGTTGTGGCCACGCTCTAGCGCGCCTCATTACGTCACACACTTGTTCCAGACTTGAAATTGTTGGAAAAAAAAGAAAATCGATGAGCAGAAAACATGATTCGATTTGTAAAATAAATTGAACACTTTGTACGTACCTGCATTGGAAATTGTTTTTTTTTAAAGCTGTTGTAGTCTTGTGGACTACTTAGGGGATGCTGGGTGAAATTAATTACTTTATTGGCGCTTTAATTAAATTATGAATAAATTAATAAGATATGAACATTAGGTTGTTAAATCTATTTTAACTTATCCTCATTGTTCAAGTCTGATTATTTTACTTTAATAACTATAAATATACTTAACTAAACAGTCATTTAGGATTTCTAAATACAAAAATACACACCAATTTTCTAGCTTTAATTTTTTATACGACACAACAAGAATACTACGATTTCAGTAAAAGTATTCACGAACTCCAAATAACACGAATGTCAAGCGAGCGCGGTAAAAAAGTAAAACGCGAAATTTCAGACGTAAACAAAACCTCTGAACAAGTCCTGGGGGCGTTCGTCCGTGAGTTTTAAACCTTATCCCGAGGTGTTAAGAGTGGAGTGAGGTGCAGGGAGAAAGTTGTGGTTACAGCTATGTGCAGTCACGTAGAGACTCCGAATGGCGTGGAATGGAGGAGACCGATAGAATCCCATTTCGTGTCCCCCTCCCCCCGTCGCCTCCCGGTAGCCGGGGGGGTGAGGCCGCCATTACTCCTGATTCTGCATCCGACGGCCCGATCGAGTTAATAAGACTGACAGAAGTGTATTATTTCAAAATCTTTTGAATATTCATTCGTATTTTTCTTGGAAATTACATCATATCTTACGCTCTCCTTTCAACAATAGGTATCTATTAATTAATTTTGCTTTGGAAAATGTAAGTGTTCTTCTTAGTACTTCTTCAGTAAGAAGAAATTCTGTCTCCTTAGTTTATAGCTTGTCTTGAATAGCTTTTCATATTCATAACTGAGATCTTCAAGTAGTAATCAAATGCGCGTCTACGTGGTTATTAATATACATTAATACAAAGTTACATTAAACATTCTACTGGTCTTTTAACTGGTCGATTTTCTTGAATGGTCAATGGAACGAATATTTTTAATCGCTGTGCCGCCGTACCATGGTATAACAAGTATAGTTAACCCATGCACTGCGCAAGCGCACTGCGTTTGTATCATAGATCGGCGAGCTTGGCTCCGCTGCCTAGTTATTGCTTCCCACCTAACGCGGCCACTTCGATTCCGTCGTATGTCTGCCCATTAATTTTTATTTATCGTTAAAACGATCGATAGGTAGCGTGCTCGTAAACTGGCCGCAGTAAACGTTTATGTTTGAGTTTTATGATGTTTTAATGTAGCGTTTTTGAAAGCTCGCGAGTCCCGAGTTTCTATTTTATATGGACTCGTGGAATAGAATTATAGGCAGTAAAAACATGTCGAGGTGTGTGATAACCACGGTTACGATTTTTAGTCGCGTCGTGTTGCGAAAATGACATTAATGTTCTTAATGTAAGTGTAACTGTTAACTGATTTATGATCGAAAAACGACCATATGAAGCTGAACGAATGAAGAGCTATTATATACGGAACTGCGGAATGGAAAACTTCTGGCAGGTGAACGGTAAATAGTAAAACAGAACGATCACGTACACACAAATAAAGACGGCAAAAAACTAATCGGTCAACGATTTACAGCGTCAGGAGCGTACCCCGAGGGCAAATTATCGATAATCGAGCGACTAACCAAATAGCCGGTGTCGATACAAGTTATCGACAGTAATCGTCATAATCGCTAGTGGCGCGCGATTGTAGCGCTCGCCATTACGGGACGTGCGCGGCTTTTTAATACTAAACCAATTTTTTTGACCCCTCACTTTGAGGAAAACAAAACGTCCGCAGGTCCCTTCTAAACTAGTGATCTGTACAACTTTTTGTATACGCTTATTATTGAAATTATTATTTATTAACTATAATTGTCGGCGACGTTTCGAGGGTTAAGTTCAGCGTTTAGCGTAATTTGGTCGGTTTGGCTTTTTGAGGGGCTTATTAGTAATTATTAGTTGTCAAACCGCAGAGGTTGTGGAGGGTACCTAATTATTGCATTTATGACTAACATCGAAAATAATGTTTCCTGTCGGCGGCCATAGTGAGAGGAGATAATACTGGCTTCGTTTTAGATAAAGAGTAGTAAAATTTCTGAACAATAATTAACCATAATCTCCATACGTAAATCATTAAAACAATTATTTTCTTCAATTATTTTTTCTGGCGTTTCCCGGTTTCAGTTCGTGACGCGCTGCTCGAAGGAGTCCGCGCATTTCTTTTTAAATTATTTTTCTTTCATGCCAGTATTGTGCTCGGGTAAATGGCGTGAAATTGACGGGTGGCCAGTGTTTGTGGCGTAAAGCCTGACTATAAATATGGACCTTGGAGGTCGAAAACTAATCGGACTTCATTTTTTTAGGGTTATGTTCTGGTAATAAATAAATTAGGTAGTGTGCTAAAATTGATTACCAACTTAGGTATTAGGTATGCATCACGGTCATCACATGTATTTTTTTTTCGAAGAGTTCTTTTTTTCTTCTCTTTTGTACAATTTAATATTCAAACTTGGATAGTACCTACTGTTATTTTTGCAAAAACTATCGATTCAATTGCCATTTTTCTCTCATAGCATAGGTAGTCTGCATACCATAGAGATCTTATCGTTCCCGTAGAGCTTGTTAGTTTCAAGTTTGGGACATAATGTGACTCTTTATGCACAAAAGTAGGCCAACTCTTTGTCAGGGCAACCTTTGAATTGAGATTTCGAAAACGAATAGCCTTCGTTGTTTTAATTTGCGTTCGATATTTAAATTTCGTAACGCTATGATTGAAACTATGCTTTTCATGACTTGTGTTAATAAAATATAAAAAATCAGAAATAACCCTCTCAACCCGGAGGAAGGTGACGGCATTCGTTATACAGGGTAATTCTAGTAAGAATGTCAAAGCACTCCTTTGAGACATTAAATGTACCTGTAAAAACTATTTCTCGTTATTATAAATTATAATTTAAATNAAAATCAGAAATAACCCTCTCAACCCGGAGGAAGGTGACGGCATTCGTTATACAGGGTAATTCTAGTAAGAATGTCAAAGCACTCCTTTGAGACATTAAATGTACCTGTAAAAACTATTTCTCGAATATTTAAATATGTTCAACAATTATTTACGTAAATGAAATACTGCTGCTTGGCATTTTTTTGCGTTTAGTGACTCTTCCTTACTTATTTATCCCTTTTAATACTTTTAGCTTCACAATCCAATAGTTTTTTTCTTTCTGCATAATATAATTGGCGATTTTGCAGTTTTATTAGGTACCTCTAGTTATCATCCTCTTACCCCGATTTATATGATTATATGGGATTGGCACAGCATATCTTTTACTTGCATACATCTTTATCCTACCCTTGAGACATTTCATACCAGTTTCTTGCTGACAGATTCATTCGCAGACTTATTATATATATCTATCTACATACCTACATATAGGCAGTGTCGCGCAGGGTGGCTGAAGAAATATTATTTCCTTATCTACCCTCCGCAAGTCGTTTGCCCCCACTCTCCCCTTGACCGGGGCGCCTCGCACACGCTCGTAAGACAGATTTTATAATGGAACTGTTTTCTTTAGAAAATATAGTAGTGGGCTAATTATTTCTAAATGGAAAATAGTGAGTTGTGAGATTTTTTTGTAATGAACTGACGTGTAGATTTTTTTCTATATTGTGGAGGTCAGATATGCAGTCGATCCGTGTAAGAGCGGTTACGCACTGCATTCGATTCGAATCTGTGACCCGCTCTTAAATACTGATATTCAATGCGTTCAACCGACTTCAACAATAGGAGAGGTTCTCAAATCGGTTGTTGTTTGTGTTTTTTGTTCTCAAAACTCCGTCATTTATAAAACAATTAGGAATTATTTTTTTTTTGTCTGAGGGCATTGAGCTGCACAAAAATTGTTTTTGGCAACTGAATCGCTGTTGTCTTCAATCTTTCCTATCTTCTACCAAATAAAACTTATATCCCTAGACAGCTATAAAACCGCCACAACTTACCTTAGTCATAAATAAATGTGCCTTATATCACACTTATGGAAACCGTGATGCAAACTTCGATTTAAATCCCAATGACGTCATCACAATCTCCCAACAAGACCCATACACACACAACAAAATTTACGACTGAAAACAATAAAATGGCCTAATAAAAAAAATCATTAATCCTGGGCCTGATTAATACGGCCCAGACCAGGCCGGTGAGAGTAAAGGCCTGGCCCAACAGGGGGTGCCGGATAATTGGACCCCCTAAGTCCGGGCGTTAAAGCACCAATGTTAGGTTATTTATTGACTGGACAGTCATTATCGCTCGTGTGTTAGATATTCTGTTGTTCATTGTGAACGTCTTTAACGGATTTGTTTTTTTTATGTAAATAGGCTGTATGGGATCTTGTTTGTGCCTCGTTGTTTGAAAAGCGAAGGCGAGTTTGTTTCTTCAGCCAGAGATTGTAAACCTCATTTGTTTATGACACTTTCTTTAGATTTTATACTTGCCTAGTACTCGATAATTGTTGCCAAGCACTTTGTTAGAATCGAAAGTGGAGTTATTATTGTTAGTTGGTAAGTTATTACCAACTTAGCGTTTACTTGGTTTGATATGTGGTAGGCATTAGAAAACTTAATTACCTACTACAACAAAAAAGAGGTTTGTTCATACGTTTTTGAGTACACTTTAGAAAAAAGAGGAAAAGCTCCATTTAAATTCTTAAGGGCAGGTGACGAGATTTTTGACAGAGGAAAACACTGACACCCGATTATTATTAGAAGTTGATAGNTTTGTTCATACGTTTTTGAGTACACTTTAGAAAAAAGAGGAAAAGCTCCATTTAAATTCTTAAGGACAGGTGACGAGATTTTTGACAGAGGAAAACACTGACACCCGATTATTATTAGAAGTTGATAGGTACGAGTAGTTTCGCTTTCCTAAAACTAAAGTCAGATGGTCAAACCAGAACAAAGCCTGCTAAAAAAATGAGGCGAACTTGAAGTAAAGTGTGAAACTGTAGCATTTGGTGGAATAACACTTTTTCAAAATAGTCCGACTGTTCTGAAATACATGGGATACGAACGTCAATGGTTTACGCCCCAATTATTACGCACCACCAAAGTCCACCGTCAATTAAAGAACAATAATGGCCACATAAGTCAACGTCCGGCTACCGAAGCAGTCAATAAACTAAATATTCTTGGAAAAGCACACAATCGTGAAAGACACCCGACACTCAATCCAACGCTTGTTCGGCCCAGAACGGACCATTCATACAAAACATGTGCTAACAACCCGTCCGTGCCATTATTCAACTTAACCTTAACACTTTAATAGCCTGAATCGGGAATCGAAGCTGCGACGGCTCATTTCACTTCGCTTCCTCACCGCAAACACCCATACAAAATTCAACTCTACATCACTACTCTAAATTTCATAATCCCGTGCCACAAGCTAAGGTCCCTTAATTGGCTGCTGAACATTGTAAACATCTTATGTAAGTCAAATAAACAATTGAATTTCAATTCAATTGAAGTCTGGATAGAGTTAATAATGCAATGCGGGCAGGAAATGAAAATCTTCAGCCACACAGTTTACTTGGTCATTAAAATTAATGAGCGAATCAAGTTCAGGTTTGTGACACAGAAATGAAACGGTCTAAGGACTTGAAGTCTTGAAAACGTGTGAATAGATTGTTCAGTACTAAATAAAGTGAAAAACATACTTCTGTAGACTCGACATTGGTTAAGGTAGCATGACACTTACAAGCTCAGAATTGTCAATAAAGGCTCTGACAGTATACCCAAGAGTGGCCATCTATATATTGATGGTCATAGCAAAGGCAGACAGGCTGTAAGAATTTCACGTCGCAGTAATAATAATACTAGACATAAAACTGGAAACGGCTCATAAGAAACCTTGACGCCTTACAAGTCAAGACCATAGCTTAACACTGAATTAGAAACAGGTTGCCACTTAAAAAAAATATTTCTTTAACGCTTCATTTGAACTTTGGTTGTTTATGGTTCGACTTTTTCTAGATCTGTTCTGGTGACGAATCTCAATGGAGCGTGCAGGTTTCCGCATAGAAAGCGTTTCCTGAGGTCATCCGATCGATATTTTTTATCGATGTTCAAATATTTTCGCACTTGAAGAAACCGGACGGATTCGAAATTGCAGTCTGCCTCAGTTCGTGCTTGCCTCTTTCTTTGCAACTAGGTCAACCAAATAAATGCCCGCTGCAAAATAAAATATGCCCCAATGTAGCCTGTTAACTTACTTTCCAATAAATCTTCAAATTGGTAAAAAATTGAAGGGCTCAACAGTTTGCTGTGCCTGAAATAACCTCAAGGGAGGTCGTTCCGTGTCCATCAAACGTTCTCAGGCTACCGATTCGGACCTCCTCCATTTTATTGTTTTCAAAATTTTACTACCGCACTAAATCATTATTTTCTGCGAACCAGCCAACGTTTGTGATTTAACAAGCGAACGCGTTCGCTATCCTTTGATGAACTCCATTTATATTTAAATCATCATTCTCAGAAAGACATGAAACCGCTTCATCACTGCCTTTCCCATAGAGAAAGACAACCTCCTTCTTTGAAAGTTTGGTTCGTATGTAAATAAAAACGCCGCGGCGATATTAATAATGCGGAATAGAAACAAAAAAGAAAAGAAATTAAAAATCGAACGCCGGGAACGAAACATCCATACAATAATGGGAAGAAACAAAGAGGTAAAAAAGCGGGAAGAAACCTGTCGACGCCATGTTGTGTGGCAGTCGGCCTTCACGCCTCGGCCGCTGAAGATTATCTTTCGAAAAAAGAACTGAACGGGAGGCTTTTCTTGACGATGAAGGTCTTATATCGTATTCATGTTGTGGGATTATGACCTCTTATTGCTACCGAATAAAGAGTATATTAGTATGGATTTGTTCTGAGTTGATATCTCTTGTGATCATTTGGTAGAAAGAGCGTCGTCACCGTGCGCCTGCGCTGATGACCTGTCAATTCCGTCGTGTACTCCGGCCGTGGAGAAAAAAGTGACATTAGAGTGGCCATCTATTATTTTGACTTTATGTGGGGAGATGGAGCCGAGATTGATCGTGTTTGGCTCAGCCCTTTTAATTACATACCGCATTCAGTTGAATGGCTTTGTATTCGTCTACTGTTCGGTAGATGTTTATGTATACGTAACAACTTATGTACAGTAATCTTTTGTGGGAAAGGTTTTTGTTGCTCGAAGTGTTTTTTGAATCTTCAGCGTCTTAGTGTTCATTAGCCTTTTTGTGGTTCTCTGTCTCTCTTTAGTTTATCTCTTTAGCTTTTTGATTTTTCAACATAGATACATAAATCAGCTAATATATTGTTAAAGTGGAAATAAAGTTATTTTTTCAGCTAGTTGTTTAAGGACAATACATGCTGCCTCCATATATATCACATAAAGCTAAAAAAATAAGTGCCCGTTAGTTAGAAACAGATTTTCTCAAGCATACGTCTCATAGGCGCGCGCGCATCGGTCACGGTACGTCCAAAGAGCGCGTGCGTCGCTTCTTGCATCCTCTCATTGTGCGATTTCGTATGCCCGCCATACATTACCGTCAACTACGTCGTTAAGGCGCATTCTTGTCGCTAATGCGGGGTAATGTTACTTGTTGAAGTTACACTTGTTGAAGATTGCAGCTGAGGCAGGGAACTTTTTTGAGCTTGCTGATTTGCAGACTACAAGTTCGTCCACTTTTTGTGGATGGCCCTGCCATGCCATCCACAAAAAGTGGACGAACTTGTAGTCTATCTATATCTATATCTTAAAGGTTTAGATGACGCTTTTGCACAAGCAAAAAGTATGATTATTATATCAAGCCCGAACTGTCCCACTGCTAATCAAGGCGTTCTTCCATTCTTTCCACCGTTCCCGCTTCGGTGCCAATTATTGCCAATTTCTAAAGAACACATCACACAGTTTAGGCAAACATTTGTAGAGAAATAAATGTTTCTGTGTTTTCTGTAATTCTGTCAAAGTATCAGGTTTTGCTTACTTTTCCAATCATTAGCCATTTTAATGTTTCAATACTACCTCGTATCTTAGCATCCTTAGCCTTTTATTCGTAGCTTTCGTTTACGGGTTTTGGAACAAGTTTCGAAGTGAGTGGAATTCCTTACCGCTGTCTGTGTCCTGATAGTTATAACCTGGGGGGCTTTAAGTCAAGAGTGGGTAGGTTGCTTCTAGACATGCTCCTTCGTCGACCACATCTTCGTTTATCATCAGGTGAGGTNATGCTCCTTCGTCGACCACATCTTCGTTTATCATCAGGTTCAATTTGACCACTACCTCACAGTGGTCAAATTGAACCTATCAATAAAAAACCGGCCAAGTGCGAGTCGGACTCTCACACGAAGGGTTTTGTACCATGAACCGGAAAAAACACGTTTCTTGCATAATAAAAATTAACTTAAATGAAAAATTAAAGGCGGCTAACCGCCCTTTATTTTTAATTTAAGTTAATTGTTATTATTTGTTGTTATAGTGGCAATCGAAATACACACTTTCAACTGTCCACCTATGACGGTTCTTGATATACAGCCCGCTGACAGACAGACGGACGGACGGACAGTGGAGGCTTAGTAATAGGGTTCCGTTGGTTACCATTTGGGTAAGGAACCCTAAAAAGGTCGGTGCAACTGCAAGATTGGCTTTATTCAGAGAATAACGACAAAGTATGAACTCGTTGACTGGTAACTTTGCTCTTGTGATTGACGTTTTCCGGTCTATAAAGGTACTAGACCATTTATTTTCATCACCTGCCAGTTTTCCGGAAGTTTGTTAGCAGGTCAACAAGGGTATATTATGTTCTTTGAACGTCTTTATCTATGTGATCAAAAGGAGACAAGGGTTATAAAGTCACACATAGGAATTTGATCTACTTATAATATAGAGTTAGGAAGAGCTTTAAGCAGTGCTCGGAATTTCCTTGCGTGATCGAATCAGGAATGATGATATCCGCAAGAAAACCAAGGTTGCCGACGTAGCCCGAAGGATCGCCAAACTGAAGTGGCAGTGGGCTCGCAGAACAGAGGGTCGATGGGGCCAAAAAGTTCTAGAGTGGCGACCGCGTACCGAAAGACGCAGCGTTGGTGAAAGGGGAGCCCTTTCACCAACGCTAGAACAAGGTGGACCGATGACCTGATGAGGGTCGCGGGTAGCCGATGGATGCAAGACGTAAAGGACCATCAGTTGTTTCGGCTGATATGATGATGACAGCTTTAAGCCTGATTTTTATAGGAAAGTCTATTTTTGGGGTCAAAGTTTCCAATCTAACCGGATGTACCTGAATACCAATAGGTATTTTACACGAAGTTAATGCATATCTGACCTCCACAAGCAATAACTACACTGTCGGACCCTTTAAAATATTTGTAGACTTCACCTATACGTATATTGCTGTATGTAGCTATATGAAACTGTAATTTCGCTTCACAGAACAATACCCACAAACCTAACGTTCTCTCGCGAGTACAGTCGCGCGCAACAGTCAGATATAGAAATAAATAAAGCCACCGCACACGCCGCCCGGCGCGGCGGCGGAGCGGGCGCAATCTCGGGGGGTCACGATCTGCGGTCACGTAGCTCCCACTCCCATAATAATACATATACTATGCACACTGCCACAGAATAGATGGATACAGAAGGCATTATGTTACTCCTCAGCTGTTCTTTTCTGATTAATTTCGTTGCGAGTTCCAAGACACTTGACTCGTTTCTCTGAGACTCATCGGCCGCCACTGTTGATTGCGGCTCTCAGGAGTGGTTGAAAATAGTGTGGCGAGTTTGTCCCAATTTAAAGGTTTGTTCATACTTAAGCCTTTGCACACAAATTCGCACGTACAACACCGTAGGTACGTGCGTATCGCAAACTATCGAGTGTTCAGCCGCAAGAGGTTTGAATTAAAAATTCTGTCTCTACTTCTCCCTTTTAAATACATCCACAGGTTCTCTTCAAAAGATCTATTTTAGCGATAAGTCAATTGTATTACCAAATAAAATGGTTTCTTGCATTGTATTTTCTATTAGTGCGCTATCTATCTGTTTACTAACCGAAATATGAATTAGATAGTAACACGGTATTCAGCAGCTCATCATTACATTTTGATTGGCCCTACCGACTGATTGACAGGTCCAGACAGAGACGCAGCTAGTTTTTGTGTAGTCTCTATTTAAAGTGGTGACATTTCTTCAGATTTTGCTGTCAGATGTGTTGCGTTCTCTCATTGTATGAAGCTGGCCTTCTGGACCTAAGTATCTATTCTGTGACACTGCTATGTTGCTGCCTGTAACCTGTATGTAATTTTGAATCAGAATTCGGAACTTGGCAAAAAGATGGTGGCTAATACGTCTAATAAATTTAGCAATTTGGGAGTGGTTAAAAATTACAACAAACCTTGGTCTTCACACCACCACCAACGTTAAATTGTTGGGCTCAAAAGGATTCCAATTAAAAGCTTAATTGTAGTTCTGACTTCATGTTCAGAAAAAATAATGGTTTTGGTTGTGTGTGCAGTCTTAGAAAGGGCAGAGCCTTAATAGTCAAGCAAAAGCAGAAACAGTTTGCTGCGGAAAATACTTAAGATGAAGTTAATATTGCAAGGAATTTATGTGTGCTTCAGCAAAATACAAAATTAAATTAACGAGTTTTTACTAACTTTTATAGTTTTCGAAAGCCGCAAAAATAAAACAGAAGCTATAATTGAAAACAGAAGATGGCGCTATTAAACCTAAAAGACGAAGAAAAAGAAGCTCCACAGAGAAATCATGCGTGTTCATACATTTTCTTTGCATAGCCAGTTTGTTCTATTAAAATCTCGGCTTGACTAGCATCCCTAATGAGTGCTAAAGTATCATGAGCTACATAAAAACCCGTCACTGTGAGAGACATGAGCTCATGGCCTGATTGATGGCTTCTTCAGCCGTAATGGTAATGGATACTCGTTACTCCCGCTTGTCGGCGATTTTTGTGATATTTGAAATAGGAAAATGAATGAAACTTCGTCTTTGAATTTTGTTTTAACTGTGATTTTTAATATTCTATTGTTTTGCTTCTAATGTTGGACTTTGAGTCGTGTTCTTTTGATTTAAAAATGTATTATTATTTATTTAACTTTATGCACTAGTAAAAACTCTGTACAAAGTCGGACTTAATGCCTTAGGCATTTTCTTCCAGTCGACCTTAGAGTGGTGCAGAGACAACATGGCAGGTGCTTAAATGGCGAACTTAAAGAAAAACAAATAGAGAGAAAGAAAAAAATACATTTATCAATACATAGATAAATACATACACATAAATAAAGTTATTACGAAAAAACGAATCCAATGAATTAACGCTGTGATGATTCTACCAACTTCTTGCGAATGTGCTCACGTACCTTCACCTTAATGGACAACCGACTTGTTGCCGTCCTGATGTTCAGAGGGAGCGTATTCCAAAGGAAAATCGCCAGAACAAAGAAAGAGGAGCGGATAAACCCAGAGCGGTGTGATCATCGTAGAAGGCGATTATTGGTAGAGCGAAGTTTTTTACTGTAGGCAGAACAAATGCATCGTATCTGTGAAGTTAGATAAGAGACAGCCGAAGGATTACTGAGAAAAGAAAACAGACTAGTCAAGGCCCTCAGCGCTCTCCGCTGACGAATGGGTAACCATTTTAATAGTGAGCGATGCGCGGATACATGATCATACTTACGGAGATTGGAGACAAATCGAATGCAGTTATTTAGAAGCCGGTCAAGTTTATTGAGGCGATCCGCATTCAGTTCGTAGTAGCACACATCACCATAGTCAATCATGGAGAAAATTAGGGACTGTTAGTACAGTCCCAGCTAACATTGAGGCAATGTTAGTGCATTGCCTTAATGTGAGCTGGGAGAAGATTTTTCAATCGATACAGGGACACTCGTGACCTGCTCTCGCCAGTCAAGACAGGTGTCGACAGGCAAACGAAGATCCTTAACCTCGGAACCAAACGGAATGACTGTGTTGTCAAAGATTACGGATGGTAAAGTTAAGCCATTCATTCAGATTTCTCAAGGTGTCAGTTTCATATATGTGAACTGGTTTGTTTTCGAAGAGAAACTATGCTGAAGCATTTTTTGTTTCGCCGAGAACACTGTAGGAAAGTGTCAAAATTACTTATGTCTTATTGTCACTTTACTGCAAAGCGTTTGACATATACTGTACAGTAGCTAAGCTAAATAGTAAAACAGTATCTAAATGCAGAAACAAGAATAAAACACCTGGGTGACAGCTTTCAGCAAATAAAAAAATCTGAAAGTTTTCCTAGAACCGGGGAGACATTCGTGATGGTCTATAATAGACAAATTTCAACGCAGACGGAACTGTGGGTGGTCGTTAGCAACAGAAACACCGTAAACAAACTGAGAAATTGAAATATTATTCGTCAAACACACAAATCGAGCTCGTTACGGGGTCAAAGAATTCACTTCGGTGCATAAAAAAATAATTTAACACCAATTTTTCACAGCTATCCGATGGATGGGCGACTAATTTGTCCAAATGCTGCGCCTCGGAGTGCGCGGGCGCATCCCATTGTGTTAGATCAAATATGGCGTCGTTAATGGCGGCCGTAGACGCTGACATATTGCCTTACGTGTGTTGTAACTGTTATTTATCGACGCACCACTGTATGCCCGTACGAAATTAAGCAGCTTTATGTTTGCCAGGTCATTTCTCCTGACCTCTCGCTGTGCGTCTTTTCAGTGTTATTGAATGACTTCCATATGTTTAATAAGGTTTTTATACGACGATTTATTACCTCTGTTGAGCGTCTACCGGTAGAGGAACGTTGGTTTCTGAACCGGGTTTTGATCTGAGATCGTTTTACTCGTTTTCTTAACTTCTAGTTACCTATATTTTGAAATTACCTATAGTTAGGTATGTTTAAACATACTATGTTAACTACTTTTGTTCATCATAAAATACCTGGTGCCTACACAAGAAAGACATGGTACCTACACCGCTGCATATAGAGCTCTGAATTTAATTTATCACCGGATTCACTACTAGTATTCATAAATGTCATTGCAATTTTATTGCAGTTATCCACAACATTCTTACAACAATTTACGTCCAATTTTATCATAGCAACTCGATCTATTTAACTACACAAACAGAGTACATGTAGCGCCGAAACTTTATTATGTACAACGTTGTAAGTAAAAAGTACAGTCGCGTAAAAAAGGTAAAAAGTCATTAGTCATTTCGGCGTACGGCGGCGAAGACGGCGTAGTCGGAGCGTAGCTCGGCCCGGGCGGCGCCGCGAATCACAACGCGCTAAACACCCGACTCATGCTATCGTAGGCTCTTTAATTGTGTTCCTCGACTACCCTCCCACCGCTACTTGGGGAAGTCACGTCACGGCGGCCTTTGTCGGGAGCCGGCGATGGCCTGTCTTTGTCTGTCTGCCAAAAGAGTCTTCTTTTTTGTTGTAGGTCGCCTAAAGTCGATACATACTGGTGTTATTAGAATAATTTTCGCTGTTATGTTTTATGGGTTCTGCAATGCTGTTTGAAATGTAGTGTAAACCGGTGCTAAAATTATTTTGCGTCCTGTTATAAGAAAAAATACTTTGAAAGATAACGTCATGTTATCGCAAAAGTAATTAGTTTCCACTCTATGTTTATTTCACGTTTCATTTAAACGTGTATTTTTGGCTTTGTTATTTAGCTCCACGCTACAGTAAAAAAAATGTAAGTATGCATAATTATTTCTGCAGAATTCTATTCTTGGACAATTCAGTCACACAAATCATAATCTTTCGTTCTAAAACAATTCGCCCGTGCCTGGCGAGTTTCCCAGCGCCATCAGACAGGCGCCCGATGGAAATGACATTTTAAAAACCGCTCTCGAGCCTACCTATAGCTGATTTTACATATACTTGTGTTTCGCACGCACGCTCCGTGCGCAACGTCGATAAAAGAGGGCGTGGCCGTCACCGCCGCATCCACCAATCAGGTGGCTCTGCGCCACGTGTGCGTACACCGCACCCTTTCATGTGTGCCGCGTCACTCGCCAAGTGTGAGTGCGACGCTACGCTTATACGGCCCTGCTGTATATGGGCGTAAATAAGTATATGCCGGCTACCGGCACCACAAAGGTTCCCATATCTTTTATGTTCTTAGATCCTTATCTCGCGGTTTCTTATTTTACATTTGAGATGGTGGTCTGGAATTAACGGTCAGCCCCATAAACACGCTATAACAAACTTTAATACGGCCATAATACAAAATAATCTGTGATTTTACTGCGTTCGCTGCGTTAATAGGTTGTTATAGATTTAAAGATAGCGCACTAGTGTTTTTTGGTAAAAAATATTCATGAATCACGCTGATTGAATTGTTAATGGGCCTAAATTGTTGATTATCGCGATGTAAATGATGTTTTTGAATGCGAGTTTATGTAAAACAATACAGATAATATTTTATCTTTGACTGTTATTAGTGCTGACATTAGCATTAAATAAAAACACGAGGCAAAAATTGATTGAAACATTACATGCAAAATAAAAAACGATAATATACAAAGTAAAAATCAATCAAAGAACGATAAATACTCAATTACAAATAAAGAAGCCACAAAATTTGAAATTCGAATTTCGTACATCAAAGAGAACTTGTTCTATATTCGAAATTGAGCGACAATAAAAGACCGTTTTCCCGCCAAAATTCGATTAGCGAGGTACAGCGGGACAAAGGAAGTCGTTTATATGGGGGGCGGCTTTAAAATTGATTTTGGGAAGCGGGCGGGGAGCTCATAGGTGACTGGTCGCGACTGAAACCTACAGGACGAGGAAAATCTGCGTTTTCATCACGCATTTTTAGTTGAATTTTATTGCTTTGTGTACAAAATTGCTGTACCTAAAACTATATAGGTA
>NDFZ01003253.1:0-25390 GCA_002192655.3 Mamestra configurata | reverse complement strand
TTTCCGAGGCACGGACGATTTTCGGTATGTGAAGACTCATCCATAGACCGACCTCGCCTGGCGTTGCTTAACCTTGAAGATCTACCTCGAACTCCTCACCTTCCATTATGCCCTATGTGCCCCCAAACATGAAGCCAGTGTAATCTCTGCGCTGCTACCGACAGCGACACTTCCTAGTGGCGAAGTTTTGGGCCAACAAAATCAAAATTAATGTCGTGCCAACGATACAAATAATAGAAGACAGTATTTAGCAACCGGTATCACCTTTTTGCACCCTACAATCACTTAANCTGCTAGGTTGGTACTGGGTGGATTCCATGCGATTCCGCGTTTGATAGCTCGGTGTGGGAGAATGAAATGAAATGTTTTGTTTTGTTGGCTGCAGTGTCACTAGTATTTCGTTATTCGATATTTTTTACTTGGGTACACACACATCACAATCTCACATCGTTTCCAAAAGTTGACAAATAAGTTAAAACAATATTATAAAAAACACTTTGTTTTTGTTTTTGTTCTCATCTCACACTGTCCTCCTAAATAGTAAAACTGTAGAACTAGACTAGATTAGTCTATCGTATTAGCCTTCTCTTAACATAATTATAATAAGTGCGGGTAGAAATCGTGCGCTATTTTATTTTATTTATTTATTGGTTCACCAACAATTGTTCACACTGCTTTTATGTTAAAAATATCATGCAATGAATTATTATATATCAGTGCAACAATCACTTATAGGTTAACACCGCATGCATAAGGAAGTTGTACAAAAGGAACCTTTTAATTAAACTAATCTAGTATATAATATCAAATGTTTAAAAATGGAATGGCTTATGACAAAATGTTACACGTATTCTTTTCTATTACCATAAACTAAGGGAGATTTTTTTGAGAATTGGCTTTCAATAATTTGCCCAATCTGTCAAACTGGAAATCGATTACATCACTACAGCAATGAGTACCTACATATATCTGGACTGAGGCCAGTGCCTTTCATGGCGAACGGCCGCGACAACAGTAGCTGAAATGTCATGTGTTAAAGACAAACATGACATTTCAGCTACTGTTGGTTGCTAAATTGACAGTTGGTCAAAGGTAGATAGATACGTTCGTACGTTGAAACCGGCCGTTAAAGGTATTACGAACTCAAGTTTTTGCAAACAAATGAGTTACTAAAACTTAATTTAAAATTCTCTTTGTTGTTTTGTTTTCCTTAGTTTAAAAGTATTTCCGTCTACAAAGCACTGCTTTCTGCCTTTGAAAATGCTTAACTGCATATTATTTGAAATATTTTCACTGATTTCTCGTGGAACTCATTTCCTTCGTAACATTTGATATTTTGTCAATTAGGTAACTATACGTTACTGGATTCCAGGATCTGGATAGTCGGTCTGGACCTCGCAAAGTGAGGATTTACGTTCAAAGGAACGGCAGCACTGTACGGATACGATTTTCTACACCTTCCATTATACCCTAAACTGCTCCGTTGGTCTCGCGGTCGTCTGCGCAACTGCCGAGCCTGGAGTCCGGGGTCGATCCTCAGGTCGGGCAAGAAGTGTTATTGGGTTTTCCAACAGGAACTTCTCTGTGACAGCCCGGAGTTTGGAAGTTGGTAAAGCCGTTGGTCCTGCGACCGATCTCTCTCCGGTCGTGTCGGATTGCCGTCCCATCGGAATATGAGAGTGATGGAAGAGGAAGTGCGCCTGTGTTTTCGCACACTTGTGTCCCGCGTCGATGGCTGGTCTCCGTTGTGATTGGCCGCGATGGCTTAAATCGGTTAGGAGGACTATAGGTATAAATTTGATTTTCGGAGTCCAGTCGGTCCGCCGGATTCAGCTGGATACCAGTATTTTACGTGAAGTTACTGCCTATCTAAACTCCATAAATCAGTAACTGGATAACACGGTACCTCTTGGAAATACTGGTTTAAGATTTTCTGGCTTCTGGCAATCCGTAACGACTATACAAGATCTACAAATGACAGCTAGGACCAACGGCTTTCGGTGGCACGTTTCCGAGGCACGGACGATTTTCGGTATGTGAAGACTCATCCATAGACCGACCTCGCCTGGCGCTGCTTAACCTTGAAGATCTACCTCGAACTCCTCACCTTCCATTATGCCCTATGTGCCCCCAAACATGAAGCCAATGTAATCTCTGCGCTGCTACCGACAGCGACACTTCCTAGTGGCGAAGTTTTGGGCCAACAAAATCAAAATTAATGTCGTGTCAACGATACAAATAATAGAAGACAGTATTTAGCAACCGGTATCACCTTTTTGCACCCTACAATCACTTAATTCTTTGACGGAGCCATAAACAGGTTTATTCACAAATTAAGTACCATCGGCTTAGTTTAAATACTAATTAGCAGATTAAGAGAGACATTCTATATCGATAATTAGCTTTTGCCCGCGACTTTGTACGCGCCATACCGTTTTTACCGTAGAAAATTCGGGAAATCATCTCCTCTCCCCTATGGTGTGTAGGGAAGCTACATGCCAAATTTCAGCTTTCTATGACCAGTAGTTTCGGCTGTGCGTTGTCTGTCAGTCAGTCAGTCAGTCAACAGTAACGAATACCTTTGTCAATCAAAAGGAGTAAGGTAGGCACTAACCACCAGACAATGTAATACATATGCTCTCATAAATAAATACAGACCTTTTCACTTAGCACTCAGTGGTCGGCCATTGATCGGTATAATTTACACTCAATTTGTCAGTCAAATAAACTGTTTACGCTGATAAAAGCTTGGTTCATTTATATCAGCTGTCAGATTGATTTAATAAGTGTTATTCAGACTTTTAGGTACCTACTTATAAGAATTACAAGCCTGGAGCATGGAGTTTCGGCAAAAATTACGTTTCTATCATAAAATATGATAATTCACCATTTGACTGTTTTCAGGGGCTGAATTTTACGTATGTACCTCAGCGGTTAAGATTGCGTCGTCCGTCAGTAGATTTAATAAATTGTTATTAGATTTACTCTGTGTCAGCGCGGCAGTCAAGCAACATGGGCAAAACATGGCCACCACCTCTTTTATATTCTGTAGCGGGTGGATAGTAAGTATACCTAGGTAGGTATAGGTAGAGTTCATTGAAGGACCAGCAGTGAACGGAACTGCACGGAGACCGCTCTGTACCTAGGATGGGATGGTTCGAAAGGCTTAAGGGTGTTTCTACACCAATCTCTACCTCGACTAATCCATTCCGCCATCGATCGATGCTGTCGATCGACGATCGATCCATTGGTGTGGTAACACCCTAAGAGGCTGCACAGAAGTTATAGTACGACAAAGCTCAGAGGTAAGTTTCTCGAGCTCGTTTTCTCTTGTTTGGCAGCATTTCTTCTCTCCCGCTCTTGACATAGTAGTTCACTAAGTACATCTAAGTCTTATTGCGGTTAACCACGTAGCAGACGCGTTTTGGTACAGCGGACAGAGGAGACGGAAACACCAGAAGGTGATGACGAGAATCGATCACAGACGATGCGGTAAACAGTGAGACTGATGACGCGTGTCAAATGTATCCCAGCAACGGTCTGTCGTAGACTGTCTCAGCGGCGGGACAGAAATCCTGTGCAGCGGGAGCGGGATAGGCATAGTTATTACAAATACAATTGAAGGTATTAAAAGTAAGCATTTACGATGCGAACAGACCATACAGGGTTGCTGGTAATTGAGTGCGTTCCTTGAAATGGGTTATACTAGAGCTGATTTGCAACGATTTTAAACCTGATAATGTGGGGTCCTTATAGGGTTGTTTTCGAGTTATCGAAGTTTTTAAGATCTTTCTGCCTCACGGAAAAAAACTGCAGATGGTGAGAAATGTCTCTGGTATATGTCAACTGATACTCTTTAATAAAGATTAAAATAAGACTACTAGACTTTAAATAAACGAAAATTTCTTGCCATGCAATTAACATAAATCCAGACTCCAGACTGCCATTGTCAAATTCTCGATGGAAAAACGCAATAACACTATTGCCAGGTTTTCATTCGAAACCACGGACTTAATGCATCACGGCATTCTCCACCAGTCAACCTTTGGGTTAAAAAGACTACACTATGGTAGGTTGACATCAAATAAAAATCTCTCTTTTCCCAACGGGGGAATTAAACGAACCGGGCGCAGCTACTGTGTGCTGTAAGTGTCGTGGAGGTCAGACTTTCACAGGTCCCACAACACACACCACTACCCAGAACTGGGCAAAACGATACCTCATGGCAGCACTGGTGTTAGATTGACCCCAGTCTACAGTCAGACCTACACATGGCAACCGGAAAAATGACTTAACGTGCTCTCGGCAAGGGCTGCTTAACCTCAACGATCGAACCGTGCTGCTCATGAGTTTTGGGCAGACTAGGCTAGTAACAGGTATTGAAATCAAAAGAATGATAGACGAAATAAAACGTATTATATATTTTCGAATAGATTTTATTCTTACAGACAATTCCATTATACTTTTGTTTATGTGCTAAATACAGATAGATAACAGTATGTACCAAATATTAACACTTACTATAGAGTACATACATTCTTAAATTAGTGATCCTGTTAACTCTCTTTTTTTAATTATGCATGGAGCCACGAAAATTTCGAGAACAAGAGGACTTTATGTCTTCCTTCTTTCTTATGTAACATAATGTGCATACATGATATAACTGAAGAAAAATAACATGATGAATCCTCAGATAAGTATAGGTACAATATTGGATCTTGAGAAAAATTCTGAAATCTTAATTTTCACTTCACACTTTTACATTATTTTTCCCACAACTTAAATCACAAATGTATGTGTTAATGAGTAAATAAGTATTTTTTTTTTATTTCAGTGCTTAAATAAAATGTAGCTTTACACAGTAAATTACTGAATAAACTTCTCATTTACTTCAGAGACACGACAGTGGATAAAATAAATAATTATTTTACACGTCTTATGTACACATAAGTCAATGTTCGTGACTCCAATCACAATGTAAACGGTGTTATTTACTTTAAACACGATGTCCTCTTAAACATACGGAAATTCTTTCGAAAAATACTTCGGGTGTATTATATACAGTGTTTCTTTTGAAAAAGCTAATTTACTTGTGGGAATTCTTGAGTTGGCAAAATTATAAAGGAGTATTGATACATATTATGATTAAAATCAGAAGGTTTATCCTACTATTGACATTTTTTCAGTTGAGGTTATTGAAACAACTGCAACAATTATCTACTGGTGGGTTACAAATCAATGATTTATATCGATTTGTAGGCCAATTTTATTCTCGCATTTAAAAGAGTTCAAATTTAAGTCGCAATATCATCTCAGCGTCGATCAATGTCAACTTGTCAAAATGTAAGTATATTTAGAGGTTATTTTGACAGTTTGCGACGGCGATGTGAATGTACCTTTAAAATACGAGAATTTCCCTTCTAGTAAAAACAGTTGACATTTCATATTGTCTATAGATAATAATTGGATGATATTATTTCGTATCAGAATTGTTTTGTAAAAGTTTATTGAAACAAAACTATAATGGTTAGCTAAAAGTACAATGATACTTACATTAAGTACCTAATTAAGTACATAGTAACTTAGACACTACATTAATATATACAAATCGATTATTTACAATATCCTGATTATTACTCTAACAGATTGTACTTAAGTAACGGGTTAGATATCGATTAATAATAAATATACAAAAAAAATGCTCAAAGTGTGTCTATCTTAGTATAGGAACCAAAATTACTCTTATATAAATAATTATGCTTATGTAACCCATTGTAAATAAATTATTCTTTCTATTTAACTTAATAAATTATCTATTACAATAGATATCTGTACATATATTCTTAATATTCACAGTGCCTGGCTTATTCACAAATAGATTGATTATTATTATTAAGTATTAACTAAAAGGATATAAAAGCAAAGATTTATTTAATACGATTTAATGCAGAACTAATCGGAATTACATAATCTTTATAATATTTTCTTTTTATTTTTCCGGTTACAAGAAGTTGTTTTATGTGCCACAGATTATACAGACCTGTCTATTGATAAGGTCATGTCTGGGCCAATAATATTCCGACGATTAACAGTGTTCATAATCACACAAATTTTATTGAGACAACTGCCGATAAAGATACCGGATCAAAATCTAAACAAATTGCTTTCAGAAAATATCGTCAAATTAACCTTTATAGCACCAAATCACTGCAACAGAAAACAAACTGGTTCCTTTTTTGAAAGCAAGCGGGAAACTCCTTAACGGTCACAGAAACTAAAATCACATTAACACTGCGTCTTTACTTAACTGATCGCAAGTATTACTGAATAACACTGCTAAAGTCCACTTGGTAGCCTGTCGAGCCGCATCAGTCGTGGAAGTCCCGCGGCTCCGGCTTCAGCTACCACACCAGCCCTTCGGGATGCAAGGGGGGCGGCCCGTCTCCGAACGTGAACTCCGGCGAAGATGGCCGAGGAAGCACGAGGTGGTCCGGAGGCGGAAACTGCTCGGGAAACTCCCCGCCGGGAAGAGTCTCCATGCCACCTGCGAAACGACCTGCTTCCGTTACTAAGCGCCTGGTATATTGTATGATGGGGATGTTAGATTTTTGTGATTGTTGTTGCTAAATCTAAGAGACAGTCANCGCCTGGTATATTGTATGATGGGGATGTTAGATTTTTGTGATTGTTGTTGCTAAATCTAAGAGACCATGTCGGTTCTATGACAAAAACGCTTTTTCTTGGTTTATTTTTTCGTTTACTTGGTTCTCTTGTGTATAAATTTTAAACCTGTATATACTTATGACTCTAAAAATATGCCGTGTTTTTTTGTTATGTTTCAGGCATTATTAATAATGTTATCAATTAAACTTGGCACAGGTAATTAAATATGTAACTGAAGGTTGTCATCACAGCTCCCATTATTTACTACATAAATGACATAAGCCACATAAACGATTCTATAATCCTAAAGTCACACGAAAGACACATAAAATTGTTAATTGTCAGTATTCACGCGTCTTCATAAACTTGCGTCTACAGAGTTTCATGCACAAGCTATTATGGCTGAACTTGGCCCTGATTCTAAAATTGCGAACAAGANTTCACGCGTCTTCATAAACTTGCGTCTACAGAGTTTCATGCACAAGCTATTATGGCTGAACTTGGGCCTGATTCTAAAATTGCGAACAAGATAGGTACGTGCGCAGCACTTTGAAATAAAAGAATTTGAAACCGAGCTTGACTTTGAATCTGTTTTATCTCAAAACAGATTCAAAGTAAAGCTAGGTTGCGAATTGCTGCTGGCTGTTTAACATAACTGTTACCTACTATAGTGCCGCTTCAAGACTGCTGTTTTAGATCAAAATTTTCAAAATAAGCTACAATGACTTTATTTATCGAATTGAGCTCAGTTATAGCAAAACGAACTGACCCACATATTCTTTTGCCTATTTTCCGCTAAAAACGGTTTCTTATTATATACTTTATTGTACACCTCATTACAAACATAGTAAAAACGTTAAAAAAAAAACAAGTGTACAATGGGCGGTCTTATCGCACAGGGCAATCTCTTACAGACAACCTTTGGATGGACTGAACGAAAGAAGTTAATTTTAAATCTACTCTAAGCACACGTTATGCATTTTCACTGTACAGGTTTCACATTTTCGGGAGGTTGTGGGTTGGCTGTTTTTAGCACAACTAAGGCTCATTAATCAAGTACCTCAATACCAGAAAGTCTACCAACCTGGCTGATTAAAAGGCATGGCCGGCGGCGGATGGAAGAACGGCGCATCATGGTGGAACGGCGGGCCATAACCAAACTCGAACTTGCCATCCGCTGTCGCGAAGTACGGAAACCCCGGGGGACCTTCCTCCAGCCCCCCCGGAGACAGGTTCATGGGGAACCCCCTCATCTTGCGGGACGACCCGAAAAACGGACCCCGCCCCATTGAGGTCAGCTGCTTCAGGCGACGCTCTTTCGATCGCTTGTTTTGGAACCACACCTGTTGGGGAGAAGGGGATCTTGTAAGAAAAGTTTAAGCCACAAATAAAATAGTTTAAGTTTTCACGAATCTATTAAAAAAACAACGTCTATTAAGGCTCACCAAGATTTTCGCGATGCGACAATGTGACACAATTTTGCGAAATAGGTATATCTGTAGAATAATTTCTATGAATGACTCTTACTTGTCACAATAAAGTCGTATTGTCGCGTCGCACATGTTTGTTGTCACCTTAAATTTAGTGTGGCCATAGGTTAACAAGGCGAGACTACTAAAATATCCTAAGTTATTAGAGAAAAGACTACTATGACAGTGATGGAAAACTGTAAAGTAAAGATTACAAGTTCTAAGTAGAAAAGACATAAACGCAACACTTAAGTTACGCAATTTTCCTTCCATTCGAAAGTTACAAACGTTTTTCATTTAACTTAGTTATGCACGAGTCATAAGATGACAAAGTCCTTCAACGACCGTTGAAATAATAGTAATAGTTGTCACGTCTCTGCCTAGCCTACCAGTTGTACAAGTCTAGCCAGTTTTAGCTGAGTACCAGTATTTTATACGGAGCAACTGCCTGTGCAACCCAGTAACTGGGTACCTGACACACCGAATCGACGTTCAAATATCTTCAAATGACAGCTGGGACCAATGGCTTAACGTGCTTTCCGAGGCACGGAAGAGTCTCGATATGAAATAGATGGTCACCCATCCACAGACCGACCTGGACAAGGGTTGTTTAACCGTAGACATCGACACGTGCAGAGGTTATAATGTATCTACGTCTGTCGTAAAGAATAAGACTAATAAATGTTAAGGCGAGGAATAGTCATGAGAACCGTCGAAATAAAACTTTATTGTCTGACCGCATTTGTGGTCGACACGTATTTGTTATAGCCAATGACTGAGGTTGTATAACTCTTAGTCATATACTTTGAATGTGTCTGTGATAGAAAAATGTTTTATCGTTTTCGCGGCATAGTATTTCTTTGAAAGTGTCAAGTCCAAAATCTTTGGAATAAATAATAAGATTTTAAAATTATACTCGTACGCAAGATAGATCATATTTTTTTGGAGAGATAGAGACACTGATTTTAAGTATTCCATTAAAAAGTTCTAGCTCTCTCTTTCTCTCCAAACCTTTTAAATCACAGATCAAAATACGTGGACGCTACCACCACAAAAAACAACCCGACATAGCTCTAATCATGCAATTAACAGATCGTTTAGCAAACGAACATTAAGCAATCATCGCGTCTAATCTGACAATTAACTTCCATCGTTTTTCTTACTTCAAAATAGTTTTTAAAGAATGAAGCTGTCTTTAGTTCACGGTGGGTTATGCGTCGCGTGCTGTCGCGGCACTAATTTGTAACTTGTGTAACGGCGAGATCGCGCGTCGCGGCGATTTACGTCTCGTGTGGGCACGCCATTATATTCGCTCCGCATTCAATGTGCGCCGCGCCTAAATGCGAGTATTGCGTGGCATTGACATGGTTTGACATGAAGGCCGATGCGTGACCCTTGCTTGCAGAAATTGGGAAGCGGTGAGAGGGAATGTGATATAACCACACATTAAAAACAGTCTGTAATAGCTTGGTACTCTTTGCTAAAGAAAACCAGTCTCCTACCACAAAATCAGGTTCTGTAAGCGAAAGCAATTGTCAAAAGTCCAAAACGTAAGGAATTGAAATGTGATACCGAAATTTGACATGGTCAATTCCAAGCTTCCCGCGTCCCGTGGGTGTCGTAAGAGGCGAATAAGGTACTCACCAGAGAATGGGCAGCAGCATTCTCTGTGCATTGAAACAGCTACACTGCGATCGCTAACCCACCTACCAAGCGTGGCGATTATGGCAAACCCTCCCTTCGGAGGAGGCCTACGTCCAGCAGTGGACGTCATTCGGCTGATGATGATGATGATGAATCCCAAGCTTGTGTTCAATCGTTTTCGTTGACAGAATGTCATTTTGACTATAGCCCATAACAATAAGAAAACAACCTGATATGTTTTCAGCTGGTAAAACGGCATCAAACTACATTTGTACAATCCGTTTCATAGACCGTCAAACAAAACAGCTCTAGATGACCATCGTAGTTAAAATTGCATTTATGACCATAACCACGCTCTTTCCAAGGAATTATTATTCTGATAGTAGTTAAAACTTAATGAAAATAACACCTTAACCGTTTTCAGACATGTCTAGTATTATTCTAGTTATTTTTACTAGAGAGCCGCTCTGAGCAAATAAAGCCTACTTCATTCTGCATTAAAGTCTTGGCAAAGAGTAGTCCAGTGTCAATTATAACGAGTTTAGTGCATAAAAAAGTAATAAAAATTATGGCACCAGCGGCTGAATTATAAAATATTATTTTCTTTACCTCTTTCGACTTGTTTGAGTGTCATAAAATTATTCCAAACATAAAAACGTTAATTCAATTAAATATTAAAACTGCTCCGTTCTTACACCTGCAGAAAGTGAAGCCTTCAATTTTTCAATTAGTTTTTCAAGGGCGTAAAGTATTCATCCTTTGATTAACTAGCGATGTAACAAATACACAAATAGACCAAACAACTCGTTAACTAGTTGTAGTTGATGTGATTCGTTAATTCGCGGTCCATTTTACAAGCAATTAAAACTGTTTGTTAGTTTTGTAATTAAGCTTGTTTTACGTCGATTTTCAGAAATAAACCTGATCTGTGATTTTACAAACGCAATTTATTTTGTTTTTTTTAAATATTCAACATTAAACGTGTATTACAATTTTATTTATCAGCGTTTAAAATATTAACGCAGTAAATAATATCTAAAATTGTTTATAGCGGCTTCCAACTGTGCTTAGCACATCTTTACTATAAATTGCCGTTTAACAATGACAATAAAACGGTATGAAATGAACGGTAAACCATAGGATGTACTGCATTTGCGTAACATGGCACTTTAAAAAAAACATAAAGGATAAAAAAAACATGAAGAAAACAAGAGCGTTATTGTAAAAGGCTCACGCGCGCTAGCCCCGCTGCGCGGGCGCACACTTTGATCGCGCCGCTCCCGAGCCCACGCACGCCATTTGCACAGAAATCACATTCACAACCTGATCCAATTCTCTTGCATAAATGATTAATGGACATAGTAAATCGAAATGAATTTTTGGCTACAGATCTGTCTATTAACTCTGTAATTTATATAAGGTCATTTTTTTTAAATAATAAATCACCTACTTATTTCCTTAATTTAGACTGAAAATTGGAGCAATGATTAGCATTTTGACACAAATAGATTTAAATGGTTTGCGAAACTGGTCTGCCGCAAACCGGATGCTAGGTTCAACACAAACTAAAGTAGCAATTAAGGTGGCAGGTACACCATATTCTATCAAGTCACCGTAGTGCTTGGCTTCTCTAAACGGACCACCAGCCAACATTATACCGGCAACCTATAATCACGTATCCAGTCATTTTTTGTCGTTAAAATTATCAAGTCGAGAACACCGGGTACGCAAATCGATCTCACTCAAAGTCGGTACACACTTGGAACTAGAAAACAGAAGTCGCTTATGAGAACTCATGCGCATTTCCTTCCTACTTTTACGAGGTTCCATAGCGGTAGCATTGATTTACTAGTCTTCTTGTGGCCTATCGTATAATTGATTATCTAGCAATAAACATAAATGCTTTAAACTGGCTGTTATTCAATTAGAGCACGTCATAAAAGTGTTATAATTAAAATTGAGAATTACTTAAAAGTACGCAATTGTTGCTTTCCCACTTAAAGTGGTTGCTCTGTTTCCGTTTTACTTGAACGAGTTTTAATTTGAAGTTTTATGAGAATAAACCTGAGAAAAGTTCTACGACTGTTAAAAGCTGAGTTCTAGTAAATTATTTTAGATTAAAGTTATACGTTCAATGGTACTTTTTAACAGCCGTATTTTATCTTAAATTTTCAACCAGGGTTACAGGCATACACAACAATTTTTAAACCTGGTAATATTTTTTGTGATGATTGAAAGAAAATTACGAGGATTCATAGGTGTGTACATGTTACGCAGGTATATTTTTTTGTCATAATCAAGATGCAAATTTTAGAACGGCGTGATATATTACCATAAGAATGCAGTTCGCACATGATCCACATTTTATCAATATAGTTCATGCATAAATCCAATCAGATGTTAGTCTCTTTGATTAACTATCACTATTATTAGGTTTGACGTGACATTCAAACACAATAAATAATATTTCGACATTTGTCAGAACTCCGAACGGCCTTCAGACAATCACCGGTAAGGTAGTAAAGTTAACGATAAATGTCGGTGATCTAATCAATCAAGTGGATAAATATGCTGCTTTGAGATATGCAGAATAAGAGTAAATTCAAATAACATCATTTGAAAACGATACCAACATTAAAAGGGACATGAAAGAAGCAGATGAAGAAGAAGTAGTTAAAACTTTAACACAAAAGAGAATATTTTGAAAGTGATGCCCCCGTGAAGTTATTGTTAGCACCTTTAGTATTTTGAATCATTTTAACTGATTTTTTTTTACATTCAGAATATTATTTATATAGAAGGCCCAAATAATGACGCCGTTTAGTACAACAGTTTGACCGACCATACACAGCTAATCCAAAATTGACCTGTTCCGTTGTTTAATGTTTTAAGCTTATCGTTATTGGCTTTTATTACTTAATCGCACCAATAGATCAAACGAACAAAAAACCTTTATCGGTAAAAAACGTAAACTTTTTAAAACTTGTACTATTAAAGTTGTGGCCATAACCACGTCATTAGACCAGCCACCCCATTATTGTTCCTACAAGCCATAAAAATATAATAATATTTGATGGGTGTTGTGAATGTGAACTCTGATAAAATAACAGTAGCATGAAGTAAACGGTACCTATACGATTTTCCATGAAGTCTCGGTTATAGCAAACTATAACTTCTCGTGAATCGTAAAACCTGTTGTTGTGGATATGGTCAAGGGGTTCTATCAGATTTCAATTTATTATATCTGGTTCAGACATGATGATTCTATACTTGGTTAGTTATTTTTTTAATTATTTATGGTACCTACTAGTCTCTCAGTATGATTTAAAATGTCCATATTTCAGCAGACATGGAATATAATACTTTTATTTTGAGTATAATCATAGAATAACTTTACCTGGATGAAATCGCAACTGTTCAAAAATGAATATGCTTGTTAGTACATAACAGCTACTCTTGAATGTAACAAAGAAAATGAATTGCCATCAGATAACCGCTATTGAGCGCCTCTTATTTTTTTATGTGTTAAGAATATGGTATAACAATTCCTATGAATATTCAACAACTAAAACATGACTCATGATTAAACGCTTTTAAGTTTCAACTGATTAGAATATTAAAAGGTTGTGTCTTGCAAATTATACAGATATATAATTTTACAGACTACGCCGTAGTACGCTACAGTCTCAAGCGATAAAATTGGGAATTATGATAGTTCAACAATAATGACAATGTTCGTAAAGGCTTAGATTTTATAGTGGTTTCGAGGAAGAAAGTCTAAAGGAATATAAAGGAGCTTTGTGATCGCGTAGGGTGACGATGTCGATCGGGCGCTCGGGACTGTCTCACGCCGCGGGGTGCCCGCCGAACATGCCGCGTGGTGTTAAACACTATATTTCATACGTCCACCGCTGTGAGGGGCCATTCTCTTATCCTAACCCCGACGCCTTAGAAACTCGTAAAATCTTAGTATTAACTACCGAGGTATAAACATGGATTAACTGTATAGACTGTATATAACGCCTCCGTACGTACGTGATGTTTTTGCAAAGCCCGTGTTTAATATGTGAACGCTCTCGTTCGAGTCTCGTTTGTTCGCCCCAGGAATGTCTGCATAATGTTCTGGACTTTTCTTTCCAAGTTCGACGAATATTATGGCATTATGTCAATCATTTATAGAACACATGTCATCGTGTTTATCGCTGTGGGCTAAGCTCGCATATATTATATCTTCATAATTATTCTCACGGTTATTAATAAAATTACAAACCTGTCTTATGATTTCTATGAACTGGATTCGTTAAGAGATTTGCATAATTTGCGAAATCTCTCGACTATGAGGATAATAAACAGCAAAAGCAAAGGTATACTACCACAGGTTTTTTAACGCTAGACACATATTTCTCTTAGAACAGCTGTTCTTTACCATCTTTTTTCCAATCGGAAGCAGGAAAGCCATAACATTCTCTTCCACCACACCATCGAACATATTGCTTTTAACTGATGTATATTTTCTATTGTGTTAGCATAACAACAGGCAGAATCGCCCAGCCGGCTTGAATAAAGAGATGATTAATAAGTGATCGGCCTGGACATTGTTCTGTTCGCCCTCAATATAAATAACGGCGGAGCGTCGAGCCTACCTGCGGCCGAGGCGCCCCCCAGTGCTAATGAGTCGACAGTACCGAACAAGAACCCGAAACAAAAAACTACAGCAGCCGCTACGAAAGTAATTTGCCAATCTCATACCAAAGCACTTATCCTCCATACACTATGTTTATTCCGATTCAATTTCGCCTCGACTCCAACAGCCAACATTCCGAATAATACAGGTGGGTCAAATTAATCTTTACATAGGTATTCATACCGCAAATGGCAGATATATGAAAGCAAATCCAATTTAGGCTTAAGCTTACGACTAGTTGCGACACGGCGCAGTACCTAGTATCGGATGTGTAATCTAGCGAGTGAGCTGAACTAGTAATTTGGGCTTAGAGCGTTGAGAGCCGCGCGGCGGGCGGTCGGCTCCCTACAGGGCGCGACACAATCTACCTAACAATAATACACGAACAGTTGTGCTGACCGTATTTTTGTTTTCGTTTTTCGTTCCGTCATAAACTTTATCGTGTCATGCGCCATGTGGGACGTAAAAGCGAATTTTGGGCACCCTCGCGGGTACTCGCGGAATATTGATGAGGACGGCCGCAATTTGATCGATAATTCACTATCGTGTATTTTTGTTATAGTTTTTATTTTAGCATATTACAAGAGGAAATGATGTATTGGTAATTCGATATCAATTTTGGAGTCACGTTCGTAATAAAAGTGTCGGAAGCGTGCCAGAAGGTAAAAACAAACACAGACGTTGAAATTTTAAAAAGGAACAAAAAGACGATGGCGTCTGTGAAGACGCGACCACAGGGCGAGCGCACCTCATGCGCCATCTACAACCAATTGGCGTGGCGCTCACCGAGGTAAAAGTAAATTGTTTCCACGCGAAATTGAACAGCACGAGAAACTCTTACTTGTGTTATATGCGCAACAGATGTAAATTGGATGGGATGTTGTTATTAGCTTTGAATTTCATAATTCAAAATATTTTCCTTTTTCCACAACTCTTGAAAATAATTCGTTGCGTCATAGCATGCTTGGGCAGAATTTGATAATGGAAAATTTTAGTACCTACTAACCTACTTTTTCTGTTTTCACGGTCAATGTAAGCGCAAAAATCGCGTTCTAGACTGATGTTAAACATTACAAAATCGCGATTGGGGCCAATATTTATCGAATAACCTTAAACAAAGTATATATTTCGTAAAACTATTCTGCAGAATTTAACGATTCCTTTTAATGTTTAATGCCCTAGTTTAAAAATATCAGAACTTGCGTCTTTTTCTAAAACATCTTTCCCGCCAACCCGTTTTCCTTGACAGATTTGTTTAATTTAAAAACTCAAAACAGTATGTTCTTGATGTTCGCAACGCTAAATTTACCGTGTCAGCGATCATTTTCAGCGGCACCAATTTGTGACTTGTCTTATTTTAGTTAATTAGATGTTCTCAAAATAAGTACATTAACTGCTTGTTGTGTTATTTGTCTGTCGCCGCTGAAGTGTTTATTTTGGTTCCTGCAACATTTTTTTGAGTTGTCAAGTGGTTTTGGTTTTGAGTGTTTTAAGTATTATTTGTAATTACTTTCTTCTTACATCACGTTATACTCTGAATATATTCTACTTCAATTTATTTACCGGTAAATCTTCTTACAGATACCTACCTATATAAAAGTACGTTTAATTTAATATAATGTTGATAGAGGCCTTTCATCATAAAACCTTTTTTCAGTCGAAGGACATCCAAGCAGTTAATGCGAAATCGGTAAATATTCATCACGATCGCATAAAGTACGACCCATTTCTCTCGCTAACAAGATTCCATTTTTAATTTCTGATAAACGGCGCAGGAGTGTGTAACCGTTCCACCAATCACCATTGCGAATGTATAAATCAAACTGTTATCAGTTACTGTTCTGATAACGTACGCTCGTGCTATTGGTCACGCTTCTCAAGATGGCGGCCTTATCTTAGTTCGTTTTAGTGTTGTAGGTTTTATATTTAACGGCCTCAGATAAGCTATCGTTTTGCTGTTGTAACACAATGAAAATGCAATGTTAGGGTGTTGGTACTTACTATGGAACTTTTTAGAAATACATATTTTCATTTGAATTTTCGGAAAACAATACTCCAAAGAAAATATAGATCCAATTAACAAATTAGAATATTTCAACTAAGCAGGACAGGCTACGCAATATATCATTCGAAAGCCATACTTAGCGGTTACAGTGGTTGAAACCAATATCTTTGTAAACAATCTAAAATAAATAAGGCGTTATGCAAATCGGCAATATGTCAACTTGAGCCAGCATTAGCAAATACCGATCGTGAGTAATCAGACGAAACGTGACGTAGGTATCTACCCGNATGCAAATCGGCAATATGTCAACTTGAGCCAGCATTAGCAAATACCGATCGTGAGTAATCAGACGGAACGTGACGTAGGTATCTACCCGTACAGAACCTACATAAGTTATGTTGAGACATTTTTGGTTGCACAATTTGTATGCAAAATGGTAGAGACAAAACAAAGCGTGATGCAGTTTACAAAGATTTCAAAGAAAACAAAAAGCAATTTATTGTTTTAATTCAGGATATAAGTATCCTTTGGTTTAATAAATAATAAAATCATCATTGCAGGTGCTATAATAATAAACAGAATATAATTGAATTAAGATCTCGGAGCTAAAATTATTTCAACAGCATCCGTAGAGTATAGTAAAATAATTTTAGCAAAGCCTTGACAATGACAGCCCTTAAAATCAAAGTCTATGGTTTATCAGTCACCTTCAATAATCACAATGGTAATTGTATACGGAATGGTCAGCTAGGAAGTGAAGAGTGTAGAGGTCATATTGAGAGGATTCCAACGTCATAACGCGGAATCGACAAACGACCTCGGGGGGCGACAGTGCGAGACGGCTACCGAGGGAAATGCTGGTAAAATTACGAAATACTGCCATGTCGAATCGTCGCAAGCGTTTGATACCATCAAACACACTTCGAATTAGAAAAGTGTCAATCTGAAGATTTATTAGTGCAATGAAATACTAAAGCAAAATAACTTCTAAAGGAGATGTAGATTTAGTAAAAAGTAAAAAAGACCTTTCAGCTTGCAAAAACAGAGTGCAACAACGCTAAGTGACCCGTGTCGGGTTCGATATTGTCACGTCAGCAAACGCGTTCACCGTAAACTTCATTACGTGCTGGACCATCAGCTGAGATGAAAAAACTGTCTGAAACTCATAAAAACGGTCAACGAACTGTACAAGAGTTATTTTTCAAGCAACAATTGCTTTTTAGGGCAACTAAGTGGAATGTATCACGTGATAGATGGTATGCGGTCCCATGACAGAACCTTTAGGAACACCGCATTAAACATCGTAGTAATTACCTATGGTTCAATCTGTAGATAATTATTTATGCATTCTTCACGTAAAATGGCAAAATAATACTAGCAATAACCGTTCTATCTTTGTAATGTTACAGTTTAGAATTATGCGGACATTTTAACATTATTGTCAGTATGAGTTACAGTGCCGTTACTATCTTCATTATCTGCTCCTGATTTATTTCTGGCTCAAAATATTTTTGCAAAACTTTGATCCTTGCGATGATCAAGCAGTCTATAATTAATTTGCTATAACTCGGCTACTATAGGAACATGGCGTCGTTTCGTAATAAATCAATACAGTCGTGGCTCGTAGTGATGGATCAGTGCGTATGCGCATTCGTGTTTACACACAGACAGGGCTGTCTTTGTTTCATTAGAAGATTGTGATCTTTATTTATTTTATTGCTTCTCTCATTTAATGTTTTAAGAACTTTACTTTCCTAAATTAGACACATATTAGTGCCAACAAAGCCTTCTAGGCTGTAGCACGTTTAGTATTAAATAAAAACTAAGGTACATAGTTACATACTACATACATGCTTAGTACATCTTATGCTAAGAATTAATTTCAAGAAATATCGCACCAATAAAGGAATATCTTTTGGCCACTGTTGTTGGACAAAACTGGATTTGGAGGACAAATTGACATAGGTAGGTATTACTTAAATTCTGTCTTGCGACAACCCTGTATGTCATAGTAGGTATAATATGAGTGAATTGAGATGTAGCTGACTATCGTTTCGGGGCGGCCCTGATAGCAATGAATCATTTTTCAATTACTATCCACCGGTATTTTGATATGAAGATATTAGGAGAGCCTGTCCATAATTAAGAGCCAAAAGTTGAAAGTTAAAATGATTTTCAATTAGCAATGCAAAATGATTTTTGCATTGCTAATTGAAAATCATTTTAACTACTTGATGTACCAGGAAGATTGTGAGATCGTATTTTGTAAAACAGTTTAAATAATAATTAATATTATGCATCTTACGTTCTTAATTGACCCCACTCAAAACCTCAACTTAAATGATTTACAATGCAAAATAAGCTTAAATTTTTACAACTTAATATCACCCAGTCTAGTCCAGTCAAGATAGTAAAAAAATCAAAAGAACGGCAAATTTTAAACGCTTACGTTATTCATAAACTATAGAACGTTGTAAATATTATTTTTGGATAACCACTAATGATTTTTCTCTTAGGTACTACATCTTCGAAAAACACGTTTCAACTATTATCTTATAGAGAACAGTCATATTGAGTGATGAGTGGCCCAGGGCGTTCGAACATTAAGGCCTACGCAATATTAATGTGCCACATTCTCACTCGGAGCAATAAAATAAATGATGTCATTTTTTGTCCTGATGGGGTGCCCCTTTGTCCCAGCGTGCGTCGCGGCGGTACCTTCACTTCCCTTTGTCCACCACCGCACAGTGTGTCCGCAGGACGTCTCCTAGACAAAAGAGTTTTTGGCGCCGCTCTTCAATTTTTTCATATATTTTTTTTTCTTAATATTTCGCAAGTGTGTATCGGCCTTTTTTCATAATTAATAATTTATTGGTTTCGTTGCAGTTCTTTGTTGCGCCGCACCTGCTGTACCGACACAATGTAAGGTGCTTCTGTCTTTGACATCATAAATCATAACATCGGTGCCTTTATAGCCTTTTTGTTATTGTTATATGACTTTCTAAACAATGTCTGTTAAAGTACTAAGTATTCATAAATTCCGTATCATTAACACTCAGCTACCGTTATAATATAAGCCATGATAATAAGAAAAATCGAGACAGCGAAATGAATACCTATAAAATACAATATTGTACAACACTTTCATTAACAAACCAAAACAACGTTACTAGTAAAATATAATAATAAATAAAGTCACCGCAGCGAACTTTAATTCCGTAAAAGACAATTTCTGGGTTGTTTCTCAGCGCAATCGGCCATAACAGCGCGGCCGCAAGATGGACGCACGAACTGGCGCGGAGCCACGGCGCACGGCGCGCGGCGTTTATGCACAATAAGCACACTCAACGTCAAGTTTTGACGCAAATCCCGCTACGCGCCATACCACCGACATTTTTACGAGAATTGACACGATATAACGTTGTAAAATAGATATTTTATTGTTCCCTTATGGATATCCCACACCGTTGTTTTAATAATAACGATTAAAATTACTAATTTATTGCATTAGTGTCCTCGTATTTAGATAAAGTGCGGATTCGACGGCGGCGTGTCACGAGCGCCAAACGCGCTCGTTAGCCGAATGCATTTACGTGGAACGATATGCGCGCCAGTACGCGACTTCTTTAAAAACCTTTCTCGTTTTTTAATCCCAAGTTACACTCACTTATGAAGGAAAATTGGGAATTTGTGAATCATGCGCATTAACGGAAGTTAAGTAAAGATCAAAGGCAGTTAAGTAAGGATTTCATTGAATTTTCGGAAAGAGAACACGTTTATGTTTAAATTATGCTTATTTTAGCGTTCCGACAGAGGAGAAATACCTGTATGACCATACGAAATACATGCTGGCTTTGTACATCGTGCCGTATGCACTTGCAATAAGCTATTATTGTATTTAGAGTAATTGGAAACATGACAAAGAAAATTAATTCACAACGAAACGTTTTTCACCTGAACGTCGCAAAGCATTATGTTGAACACGTCTGCCAAGCAAACGTCAGTCGGTAAAAAAAGCGGTACCGAGTTCTTTGTAAGCACAGATAAATTATAGAACAACCAATCAATTAAAAAGACTGAACAATCTGTCGTAAAACATCGACTGGGATCGGGTTAGCTCGGCAGTAAAGCCGCGGTCACACAGGCCCAGGCGTTTACCCGTTTGCCTCGTAACTCGTGCAAGTTATAGTATTTGGGGCAGTTCAAAGTAGCCGACGGATATTAAAATATGAGATATGGCCGTGCGACCGCCGATGTACGGCTCATTCAACTCTGATTTCGACACTGACGTTTACTTGGATTTCTTCTTCATAATTGACTGAAGTCATATTTTAAATATAATAAAAAAATAAGAAGAGATTGAAGTCGTCGTTTTGAATTCGGAACGTCTTTCTAGAACCGCCATTTTCTTAAAATTACTGTTTGAATATTCAATTTTAATGAAAAAGTTTGAACTGTGGGGAACTCCGGCGCTTACTTTTTTTAAATCAACCATCAATTTTGATGGAATAGGCTTGAAGACAGCCATCGTATAAAATAATTTATAGAATATTTTAAAAACGAGTCTATGAGTCATAGGACAGCTACAGACAGATTTTTACAAAAAAATATCTCTACTATTGAGGTTAAAATTTTCTTAAACTGATTGCCTTTACAATAATCATAAGAATTAGCTTAAGATCAATGAGACTACTATATAACCGAAAGCGCTCTCGTATGGGCCTGCGACTGAGATTACAATTTAGATTTAAGAAAAAATATAGATTTTTTGCCTTATAAATTCCTAATCGTGAGTCTGACGCGGAATCCTGACCGCGGACAACGCGCGCCTCTAATGACCATAGACGCGAGCGCATTAAGGCTGCCACACACGACACGACACACATTAATCAGGATGCGTCACGTCAGTAGCCGGTGGTGACATAATAACGTGTTCGCGACTCGCTGACAAACTGTTTTTATCGCGCCCGCTATCAATCAACCAGTGACACGAGCTTCCGTGTGGGAATTACTTTCTCGATGTTCGTCCACCAATAATAAAATGCTTATGATTAACTAGAAACCAACGGGTTTGCGTTTAGATATTGCAGAGGCGTTGTTGTTTGTAGGCTGTAATGGAAAACAAGCCAGCAGAATAATTTATAGGCAGGAGCATTAAGTTTAATTTACAGTTTGAACAATGTAAGTCGTTTTTAATGTCATTTGTCAAGTAATTATGCGCAAATTATCAATAACTACATCAATTTTTGTATCACTCCGTCACAATTAATAGTGCGGCAATTGTCTCAATGAATACCGAGTTAATAATGATTAATGATCTTGTACAGAATTATAAATGCTAATACGCAACGCGCACAGTGAATATTTCTTAAGTAATAAGGTAATAATTTATAGAATGTAACTATACGCCAACGACATTTACAAAGTAGTAAAATAATCGTTGAATTAATTTATTCATAACCCTTTCTTTATTTTTTTTTTCAAGTTGCGTTTCGTGTGTGGTCGCCTTTATAATGTGAAATGTCATCGATAAAATTTTGGCGCGTAATGAATAATGATTCTTTGACGTGTTGATTGATTATTGTTAAATAGCTACAGGTATTTAACAAAAAATATAAGTGCTTCAGAATAAATAACTACATGGAAGAAATACGTAGGTATATACGAATACACAGCTGTAGCAAAAANGCTACAGGTATTTAACAAAAAATATAAGTGCTTCAGAATAAATAACTACATGGAAGAAATACGTATATACGAATACACAGCTGTAGCAATGTAAAAATAGCGAGTAGGCGCCTTCACCAAAAATAAATTACGTGGTTGAAATGATAGTATTACAGTGAGATAATTTTATTTTTAAGAAATATCCAAGCAATTTCTAAATAGAAATAATCTTTGTGAATAGGGTTGCTTGTTAGAAAAAATACTGTCAGACAATAATTTTGAGTTAAGCATGTGAAAATTAAATATTTTCAAAACATTATTCATGAAGTCAAGTCAAAGATTATTTAATTAGCTTACAGAAAAAATAGAGCACTGTAAAAAGGTAGGGTAAAGTTATTTCACAATCAATCTAAATAGAAGTCAACCGTTTCAATTCTACGTCTGGGAAAAGAAATATAGAAAACTGCATTAATTAATAAAGACTCACTGACAACCCTAGTTAGACAGTAACTATATGAGCCGTCAAAATAAAATATGAGCCAATAAGGGCTTGTCGGGCGGCGACAGAGCCGTCACGCTGTAGAAATTACAATATATGAACTTATTAAAATAACTCCAGTTTTTTTTTTCTCGTTTCGCGGTTGGGTGACACTGACGTCGAGGTAGAGTGGCAGCAGGATTGCTTGTTGTTATTTTGATGCTCTTTCCTGCATTCCTGGTGCCATCACGTCTGCTTTGAGACAATTTAGCGGTTCTGAAACTTATATGAGTTATAGTTTTGGGTAAGATTTCGGCCAGCTATTGCTGATGGTAAAAATATTTGCTATGGTTTACGTACAATGAGTTTGAGTATTAGTAGGTGCTTAGAATACTTATTTAGGTATAGTTCTTGCTAGAGAATATTTTGAGATCCACTGAGAATCTTAGTAATGTGTTAGGTATAAAGACGGTATGAAAACCATCATTATATATGTATAAGGAGGTTTCAGCACTCTCAGTCATAATGCAGCTCCTTCTTCATTTCATAATAAAATATTAAAGTAAGTATTAAGTTTGATGAAAACACTGCCTATAAATTAAATACTTATAGCTAATACAGCATCAATAATTTTACAAAGCCTGAGAAAGCGTTTAACTATCCAATCAAATATTTGTAAGCAAAAAAGGTGGAACTCATTTTATATTAATTTTTCCCGTAAATTGCCTCATTTCATTGAATTTTCTGTATAATTTTAAAATTGATGAAATGTCATTGAGTAATAAATTAGTAGAAAATTGATTTTACTTCAAAAAAAAATTCTAGGCGGTTTCTTCAAAGTTTCAAACTGCGAATTTCGCACGCACCGGTGTTAACTAGTTAAATCCCGTTTACAAAAAGTCATTTTACAGCTATGCCGCCGCAGAACATGTGGTGGCGGTGGCACAAACATTTGACACGCGCGATCTGGCTCGACTGACGAGCCTCGACAAAAAATAGTTGTTTATGATCCCACTTAACATACTTGACATTGTTTTTGTAAGAGAAAAATATTGCTCACTTAAATTCTCGGCGCTGTAAACATTTGTACACACATTTGTCAGTTTATGGACGGATAAATTTGAAATTCCGAACTCTCTCTTTCCACGAAAATAATATCTACAGCGCGTAACTGGAAGATTGCTAGTTTTTTTGCAAAATGATCTAACATAGATTTAGTTTTATTTTTAGCACAATAGAAGCTTAATGAAGTCATTCATTTTAATGGCAGCATATTTTTTTTGGTTTTAATTACTTCCATAAAAAAGTACAATGTTAAAACTAGCTCTTTTCATAATCAAAAAGATCCGACCATTGTTTTTGCTTTCGCACAGACAATAATTTCAGAGTTACAAAGTGCACTTTTTGCAACATCTGTGGTAAAGGCTGGCAATTTTTTTCCAATTTCATTAATTACTTCACTACCGGTGACGAAACTGATAGTCCAGTACCCACTACGTTTACAAACAGTCCGCTAGACGGTGGTAAAAAGTAAGGGTTTTTTATTTCGGTACCGACAGCAACAAAAACTGAAACAAAGAGGAAGGAGCGCAAAAAGCGTGACGGACAGACGGACGGATCTCTCAGACATCTGTTGCTGACGGTGCGGTGTGGAGAATCGCGTGACTCCATGTGTTAGATCAGGTTAGGATTTCGGGAATGTTACCGAATTAGATGTGGCTGAGGAACCTTGGAAGGTAAGATTGATTATGAGTTCTGCGAACGGAATGGTTACGGCTGACTCAGATGCGAATGGATCTGGATTTGCAACGCAGATTATTTGGTCGGTTTCAAAATACTGTCGAATTTGTCTAAGACCTTTGTTTCTTTCTTACTAATTTTATTCGCAAAAAAATTAAAAATATTTTACACGAATCTTGATACCCAAATTAAGTTGTCAACCACTCATCTCAAATTCTTCATCTTTCGCAAAAGAACGAACAATATGAAACTGGCCAGGGATGAATAACATTCTCATGATGAACCAGCTCATCGATAAAAATATAAATCCTAAACAAGATCGGATTTACGTTCAGAAACTCGACGTCACAATATTTCTGATGGAGTGCGTTCGTTAATTAGGATATTTGTCACGTCAACACTGCGTTCCTGGACGGATGCGAGCGCGATATTCAATTTGCGAACGCACCGATCGCCGCCATGATGGAGCGGCGGCCATTTGTAACGGTTACGTACGAAGGTGCGTGATGAATAGAGGTTTTGTACAAATCAATTTTATGCCGAACTTTGCGATGCTGTCGCTAAAACGCATTAAGTATATTTTTATTGATAACGTTTTGTTATTTAACTTTATAAGATGCCGTTTACCGAGATTCTTATCAGATTATTTTTATAATCTGAAGATTTTTCTTGTGCTTTTCGCACTGCTTCTGCTAATCTGTTCTTATAATAAGTTCCAATCTATGTAACGAATGCATCAACGTCTGTCCCGATTCTGAAAATTAACCTAATTCTCCTTTTGAAAATATAAATTATCCATTTCATACTTAATTCAAAAGTCACTGAATGTCAATCCGACCTATGCAATTTTCTATATAAATTCATACAATTAATATCTATAAGAAATCGATTTCAAAACTCTAATGGTGAAAATTGATCAACTATTTTTCTAGAGAGCAAAGATTTTTGGAATACAGATAACGTATTGAAAATATAAAGGCATGTGGCTATACTCGTGACTATACTACTAATTCGGATTCCAAGTGACAAAAACGCAAGCC